>JAMPIV010013849.1:600000-862500 GCA_024509875.1 Oreohelix idahoensis | reverse complement strand
TGCATTCCTAGTTTTTAATATATAATTTAGTTTCTTTCATAATTTAACTATTGCGTATACTTTTAACTCTGCAAAGACATACAGCACTGATTTAAACAACAAAGTTAAAATAGATAAACTTCAAATGGAGTATGAATGCTGCGGGGCCGAATCTTACAAGGAGTGGTTTGAATTCTCTTGGGTCAGTCTGATGTACGTGAATGTGGACAGTGACCAAGTCAAGCCGTAAGTATTCCTTCGATGATTATTTCCTTCTCGTTTATCCGCTTGATATATTATCACATCCATCGATTCATGTCCGCTGACTGTAAAAGCAATCAGCAGCCATCACGTCTGGTATATATAGGTCATCACTTCCGCATGACGCCTTAGTTTTTCAGCCATTTTGAATGTTTCCTTCCACGACACAGCTAAGTGATTTTTTACGCATTTTATTAGTGTTGTTCATTCCTGTCTTCGTTTCGTTGATTATTTACTTTCTTGTTTCGACATGTCTTTCTGGTTTCACGATTTTCTTGTATTATTACTGTTATCGTTTCGCTCATCACCGTGGTTTCATTTGCTTGTGTCGCTCATTTGACGTTTTCCTCATCATCACAGTCCTTTGTAGTACCTATATGTAGTTCTTGTCCTTGTCACATGTTCGTAACTGTGGCTGACGAAGGGTAAAACCCGAAACGTCCCTTGTCTCATGTGTACCGTTTACTTGTAAAACTGATTTTACCATATTATTTTTTAATTTATATATTTATATATAGGTCAGCAACGATATCTCTCCAGTTCATTCGGTCCGAGGCCATCCTTCGTACGGGGACCCCGACTGTAGTTAAGTCTTTGCATCTCAGCCTCTACTTCTCAGCCAGCTTGTCGTTGTTCGGCCTATCTTTTGCCTTCCTGTTGGGGCATGACAGTTCTGGTGATGGTATCGGGGTCCCTTCTGAGGACATGACCAATCCAAGCCCAGTGTCTACCTGTTATAATGGTGTGCCGGGTGATCTAGGAAAGCAATTCATGGTTGTTGATGGTGTTTGGTCAAAAGATTTGGATAATTTTCCTTAAGTTGGTTGTATGGAAGTGTGATAATCTGGAAATTTCTGTTTCTGTCTAGCATTCCACAACGTACACAGAGTTGAAAGTACGCAACCCATATATTCTTAGTTTGGTGTTTCTATTGCCCTGTAAAGATTTCCAAATGTTATTTAGAATAGCAACGTTGACTTATTATAAGAGAAAAAGAAATGATGGGACAGTGAACGAACCAATGAACTTTGCTTTCAAAGTGTTGAGAATATGGCACGCAGGCCCGTCTGACATTCTGCCCTTCCTTTCTCTATTCTTATATATTGAATTCATTTATTCTCACATTCATTTTACATATCAATTTACGGGAATTCACTGAGTCATAGAAACTGTATTTGTTCTCTTAGATTTCTTTGCAAATTTGAGGAAATTTTAAAAAAAAAATTAAAAAAAAACAGTAAAGCTGCTTTTACTGACTTATCAGAACGGTCACTTTACTGAATTAGGACACGCGACTAAAATGAATAACGCTGATAAAGACGAATAAACAATGTAGCTTATCTAAGACCGCATAACACATAAACATAACGTTAACAGCGTTTTAGAAGGTAGCCTGAACGACCACGAGTGCTAGTTGATAGGGCAGGCATAAAACATACAGCATATCAGGTAATAGAAAAGAAAGGAGAGGTGAGTTCACTCTGGAGATTCGAACCCAGTCCTTCTAGGTTATATTACAAAGACAGGTTAAATATCCGGCCAACTGAGGACTGTACAGAACGTAGGACGTCAATTGTTTAAACATTAGCTAAAAAAAAAGTTGCACAAGAACAGTATGTCGAATTTATACAAATATCTTATTAGAAGTATTACACGTAAGAATTAGTAGAGAAAAGAGATTGAGGAATTGGCAACAGAAGCAGAGGAAGATACAGCCAAAGGACATTTGAGAACCCTGTACAACAGAACAGCGAAGCTAAATGGGAAATATCAGCGATCAAATAGCCCTATTCTGATGAATGTAACTGTGGCACCGATGAAATGACTCCTGAACAACTACTTCTAAGGTGCCCAACATATGAGGAACAGAGAAAGCGCATCTGGCCATCACCATTACCACTCCCGGAAAAACGCGACGAATATACCGACAACCTCAAGCGGACCACTGCTTTCTTTGAATACGAGGTGTATTCAAGTTGACGTCTTAAAGTGAACGAAGAAGAAGAAGATGATGATGATCATGATGATGATGAAGAGGAAGAAGAAGAAATAGCCCTATCCAGGATAAAAGTAAAAAAATTGCTTCGCAATAAAGAAGAGCAAATGCATAGATGAACTAAATGGACTAGCACCACAAGATCGTCCCAGGTACCTAGCCAGCAGAGAGGGGGTTACACGTTAACTGAACAACCAAAGATGAAAGAAGTGCAGAAAAGCATCTAAGCGATGGAAACATTTATTTGCCCAAGTGATATTCTAACAGAGACCATCCAAGCAGACACTGACACCTCTACAGAGATGTTACACAAATTATTTGTTAAAGTATAGGAGGGAGACGAAATACCAGGAGAATGGAAAGACGAATACATGGTCAAGCTAGATTTGCAAGAGTACAACAATTTATTGCTTCATTCTTCAGTGCAGTTTAAACAACCCTGGCAGATTTGTACTTTTATAAACGGGTGCTTGCGTAGAATAGAAGGACTGAAATGGTATGACAAAGTCACAAATGTGGAATTGATGACAAGAACCAGACAAGTGCCAGTTGAACAAGAGTTGAGAAGAAGACGCTGGCGATGGATAGGACAAACATTGAGGAGACCTGTTGATAGCATTACAAGGCAGTCCTTGTTCTGGAATCCACTGGGAAAGAGAGGCAGATGTAGACCAAAAAACACATGGAGAAGAGAACTGGATACAGAGGTTAAAATGATGAGGAAAACATGGAAAAAACTTGAGCGGATGGCACAGGACAGGAAGACGTGGCATGTGTTTGTTGAAGGCCTATGCTCCTCGGGGAGCTAAAAGGTATTGATTGATTAATTGATTGAGCGTGATTTATTCTTATGCTCTTTAGCCAGAGTTCTTAACCGAGTAAGCTTTGAAGTTCGTACTCCCCTGAGTCAGAAAAACCCCTGGGCTCTTTGATCTCAGAAGCTTGCATTCGTACAGAGAAAATCTTCGAGAACCCCGTTGCATGGATATAAGTCTTTTGATGACGGTTGAAACCTCGCCAGAAGGCCGACCGTAAAGCTTTATCAGGGGAACTCATGTTTCTGATTCTCTGGTATACACAATAGTGTGAAAAGTAACATCATCTATAGATCAGAGAAACATGATGATATATAAACTGTGTTTTCTTAAACCTGCTATCAGTTGTCACTCAGAATTTTTGGATAGTCTAAGCACGTAGTTCTAGAACCATTGTGGAAAATGTGTTAATAGCATTTGTGGGGATCTTTCATTCCGATATTCTGGTAATAGAAATTAGTGTTTACGTGGTTAACAGTGTTAGCGTACCATTATAATTCACTTAGATTTTTGTTGCGTACATATTCTGTTGTATGGAATTATGCGACGCACGGATTACTGTAGGTAGGTAGGCATACAAATGTATTGTATGACTATTTGATATGAACAGTATTTATTTTGAAATGCTCTCATGGTAAAAGTTATATCACCCATGATTAATTCATACTTTTGTTGTATGGGTGATCTCTCTTGAATATCGATTTGGCGGATGGATCTAGACTCCGTTGATCTATTCTCTGTTCGGTCAGAAACAGATTTCTCTTGCTTAGGTTTATGCAGGGATCTTTATAGTCCGAGTCTGTGTTTACTCAGTGTCTGTTGGAGACGATTCGGTCTTATATCGGGTTATCTTTGTATGTCTATGTCGGACTATTTTCCTTGTACTGTATTTTTGGGGTCAGGTGCTCTTCGGCGCATGAAGATACGTTAGGGAGTTCTTCGGTGATGGAGATGCCTGGCGGGAAGTCATGTCTGAGACCTGCCCAAAGTTTGTGATCTCTTTTTGATTATGGGAACGAAGATAGTTTCTTCTGGGATGGTTAAATCCATGAGTTCCCTAGTGTTCATTCCATAACGCGAGGAGAAGAGCGTTTCTGTGTTTGCTAGTGGTTTTTCCTATGACTAGGTAAAAAAACTGTTTACCGAACTTTTTCCATTCCTAGGCCTAATATGGGCAGACAGCTACATGAATTGAACCATGTCAGTATGTCGGAACGACATGTTATCTAACAGCACTGATTAAGTATATATGCAGCAACTATGAGGAAAGAATATGCTGAATGTTATAGAAACAGTTATGTTCATGAACTGAATCTTTATTGAAGCTTCATTGTGCATCGTTATCGTGAGCGAGGCTCACAAGACTAGAAGCCATTTTGGAATGCTATTTGTTGTTGATCATCTACCAGAGAACAGGGACGCCCTTATTATCAGGTGATGATAAAGAGATCATACTTATGCAAGGAAAACCTACTATTGGTAGTTTAACGTTTTCTCAGGAAATAATGGCTGAACTGTATTTAACGGAATCTTCGCTAGAGTGCGAGTTACGTTTATGCTAAAGAGGTTCGGTCTATGAATCAGGTTGGAACCTTGTATATTAACTGACATGATTAGTCAGTAAGGCCTGATGAATATTTATATAAGATATGGAACTCTGAATGCTTGTATACTGACGTTCCATTGTGATTTTCTACATGAATGCCAATTTATTATTGTACACCGCGGGTCAACAATATGCTATTGATGTCGACCTGTGTTCCTGTAACTGTACCCGTTCTGTCCAAGTGTGTGCGTCAAATTAAACCATAGAAAACGTCCACAGTCGTCCATGTCATTGACTTCCAGCTGAGTGAGTGTGTGTGCAGTCTAGTTGTCAACTCAGCCGAACACTCCACCATTCGCGTGCCTTGCACTCTCACTTCAATGTTTACACTACCCTGCGTCGGTCGAGTTGATCTTTGTCTTCCATTACACGCCCAGTTTTCATCTGCCTTCAACACCCATCATTAACATCACTGATTGCTGGGACTGTAACACTGGTTTGTGTACCCTATACTGAAAGGGTGGTTACATTGGAGACAGAATACTTTTACCCTAGAGGCCAGCATGACATGATTCCCTTTGTCGTGGGCCTTTACAGAGAAGGTTACAGTGGTGACCGATCAGCACAATTGCTACAGTGGTGGCCAGTGTGGGGAGAGAAAAGCTGCTGCTGAGGAGAAAAAAGCTGCTGCTGAGGAGAGAAAGCTTCAAATAGAAGAAAGAAGATTTGAGGCTGAACAAAAGAGATTAGACAGAGAAGCTGAACAAAAAAGATTAGAAAGAGAAGCTGAGGCTGAACAAAAGAGGTTAGACAGAGAAGCCGAGGAGAGTAAGGCAAAAAGAGAACATGACGTAAAACTGTTAGCATTTGAGTGAGAAAAGATGAAATTGACAAATATGAGTAATGTTAATCAGTCAAATGGTAATAGTGGTAAACCCTTTACTTATAAGGTCAAGGTACCAACGTTCAATCCTTCCAGTGACGATATTACATTCTGGCTGGATAGATTTGAACGCTCTTGTCGAGCTCATAATGTGGATAAATCACAATATGCTAATCAGTTGTCAGAAAATTTGAAAGGTGAATCTCCGACTAGTTTAAGTTTGGTTGAAGAGGCTGACAAGGATAATTATGATGTTATTAGGGCAGCCTTATTAAAAAAATATCAATTAACTGAGGAAGGTTACCGTATGTTGTTTAAGAGAATGGTACCTGAATCAGGGGTAGAATTCTCAAAATTCATTGCAAGGACACGTCTTACATTTAATCGCTGGATTGAGCTGTCCAAAACAGAAAAGACATATGAATCACTTATGGACTTATTGCTCAGAGACAAGATTATGTCAAGCATAAGTAAACCATTCCTTGAATTCTTACATGAGCGTAAACCCAAGACACTAAAAGAAATGGAAGAATATTGTACCCAATACGTCACGGCACATCCGGACGTAGCTTTTAGCAATGCTAAGGTTAAGGAAAGTATGCCAGTTGCTTCAGCAACACCATACAACCCTAATTATTCACACAAATTTCAGGGACCACAAAGCAGGTTTGATAAAAAAGGTAACCATAATAGTTATCAAAACCAAGGTAACCAGTCATTTCATGGTTCTTCTTCGAAGAACTGGAGACGAGCCGACAGCCCTCGATTTAGAGGTGGTCATAATTATAGGAATTTCCACAGAGGAAGTCATTATAGGAACTATCCAAGTCATCCATCATGGAGACAACAAGACCATAATTATAGAGATACTCATTATAATCAATATGATGATGGTAACCATGAGAACTATAACTCAAACCCAAATAGGGGTTACAAGAGAGGAAACAATAATGATTACAGAGGCAATAATAATCGAGGTAGATCACCATACAAAAAACATAAATCATATTATCATGGAAACTCTGCACAGCAAGAGTCACATGAAGCCTATAAGCAGACTAAAGATAATAATGATGCTAATAATATGGTTTGTTCCGCTTTTGATTTTGAGAGAGCATCTCAGTGCCCCCAATGCAAAACATTATTTGAACCAACTACGGTGTCCACTTTAAGTTGTGGCCATCCTCTTCCCGCTCTTCCTGCGTCAGTCGCGCATGATGGAAGAGGTTCTCTTGTCTTACATAAAGGTTTAGTAAATGACAATACAGTCTCAGTTCTTTTTGATTCTGGATGCACCACAATTGGTGTTAGGCAGTCGCTTGTAGATCCTTCTTGTGCCACTGGAAAAATAGTCAAATGTGTAACATTTGGCGGCACATTAGAGAAATACTCTACTGCTATCATTAGGACTGCTACTCCTTTCTTTACAGGAGATGTACACGCATGTCTTCTGCCGAATCCGATCGCTGATCTTATCATCGGTCGTATTCACGGAGTCAAAGAATGCACTCCGCAACAAATTTCCGTTTGGGAAAAACAAAATATGCAAACTGCTAATGCGGTAGTCACTAGAGCTCAAGCTCTTAATGTTCCTCAATCTTCACCTACTGAAGATAATGAAGTGCATAACCAAGATGATCCCTTGGTAATTTCTCGTGAATCGTTTATAAAGCAGCAAGAAGATGATCCGACTCTAAAGAAATTCTTCACTCTTGCAACAAAAGGTGATCCGAATAAAGATACAAAGCGTAAGTCTTGGATTACAATGAAGAATGGCGTACTTGTACGTATGGTGCAAGACTCCGCTAAGTTAAGTCATTCTCAGATTCTTGTTCCCAAGAATTTGAGAGTTAAAATTTTGCAACACGCACACGACTCTCAGTGTGCTGGACATATGGGTTTTTCTCGTACAAAGTCAAGAGTTCTTGCAGCTTTCTTTTGGCCTTTTGTGAACAAAGACATACGGATTTATTGTCGATCTTGTTGTCGTGAGACATTCTAAATACACATATATAAATTAAAAAGTAAATTGTAAAACCTAACGCATTAATTCGATAAAAGGAAAGAGAAATGGTAAAAGCACAGTGCTGTCACAATGGTGTACAAAAATCCTCCATTTTTCTACTTCGTCTGAAAATTGTAACGTTTCCACGTTGATAGTAAAGCCTATAGCAGCATACACGCGTTTCCACAAAACAATAAAACGTGTACTGCATTTCTAAGAAAACCTTGAGATACGCAAGCTGCTTAATGACTTAAATTAATACTAGCATAATTTCATTTTATACACTACGTTAACATAAACGAAAGGACAGATGGAATTAGGATAGAGAGAGGGAGGGCTGAAAGCAGGAACGCCGGCAACACTAACACGCGTCTCGCGATATACAATTAATGCCACCCCTAACGCGAAAGGCATGAAGCACTAGCTTTTTTTTCAAATAGACAGTGATAAAAAAAAAACACTACCCATACGAGAGTTAGGTTTAAAAACCTGTAAAATGCTTATTGGGAAACATGACATTATACTGGTTTACGTTTAAAAGTCTGACAGTACAGCAGACACCATAAAGTTTGGAAGTGAGGAGGTGGTAACAGCACTACTATCCTAGAAGAAAATACATATTTTGAACGCCGCCACTTAGCTCCCTTAAAACTTATATATTTGGGTTCCTTAGGACTTGCTGACAAAGAATATGTTAAGTGTTACGCAAATAGTCTAAAAATTAACAAATTATAGCCAAAAGAAAATAGTGAGGGTGTCAGACAACACCAAATAATAATCGCACAGTGGCATGTTTTGAAACCACCATTTTACGGGAAATAGGTCACCATGTTAAATCCTATTTGATTGGATAGAAGTAAATGTAAGGCGAAACACGATTAGTCGGACTACAAATACTAATTTTTTGTTGTTAGGGGAAACGGTAGTAGGGGTACTTTTTTTTAAAAGCTGTGTAAACATGGCCCGATTGGTTAGACCCGCCAATATAGTCAATTAGGAGCGTCAGTTCAGTGCCACATTTTAAAATAAACTTACTCAGAAACAGTGCGTTGAGAACCAGCTTATATTTTTTCTAAATAAAAGCATGGGACAGAGGCAGATCGGAATTTGTGCCGTATTCATCGCCAGTCAACGTATTTGTGTATTATTTCCATGAATTGTGGTAAGCTTGACATATTTGATATCTTTTTAATGAAAATTGAATGTAAATTGATAATTTATGTCTGTATATGTGCGTGGTTCAGTAGCAAACATGAGGCCTAGATAGTGCTCCAACCTGAACAGGACGTGTCGGAGAAAATTAAAACTGCATGGAATTGCCAAACAGTACACTGACACCTATCTTATTGACTAGATAGAACTAATGCTGGAATTGCAGAGGCGTAGTAACCATTAGGGAGGAGTATACTGATGTAAATTGTTTCAGATGAAGCTAGCAGTTGGCCTACCGCTCTGAACTCAGTGTTTGTTATGTATTGTGTTCAGTGTTGAAATAGATTATAAATTAGTTCTGAAATAGGAGGTACAACCTTCTTGTTTCAGGGACCGTGGTCCTAAGTTATTGAAGCAGCACCTGGTCTGAGTTTTGCTGAATCCAGAGGCTGACAGCATACTCCTTGGTCCAGATAGCGACCAGTGAGGTGTCTTCAGAACACAGTGAAGCAATCGAGCAGAGGAGTCTTTTCCTGCCGCCATCACGAAAGATAAGCTTCTGTGGCCAGAGCAGCTCAACATTATGTGCCCCCCCCCCCCCTCTAAAATTGACATTATATTAAACACAGAGGGACAATAAATTGTTTCAAATGACAGGAACTGTGAACGTTTCCCAATACTATTTCCACGATAATCAAACACTTGAAGTCATGATGACAAACAACAATCTAGCTTGAAAAACAAAACCAGTATTACCTCATAGTGCTCCAACCTGAACAGGACGTGTCGGAGAAAAGTAAAACTGCATGGAATTGCCAAACAGTACACTGACACTTCACAACTTACACACATAGGATAATACTAATAAATTATGTCAATACAAAGATCATATTTATAAATTGTGATTACATTTGATTGTGATTCCTGGTTCACTGTGTAGTTGAATCAGGATATCTATTGTTGAAAGTAATTATTACATATATATTTGAAACTTTACACTTGACTCATTTAAGATAGTCTTATAGAGTGTTATATGTGTGTGAGTGTCACAGTGTTGTAAAGTGTTGTGGAATAAATTAAATTGTTTATCTGTCTGTTGCTGTTGTGACTTACACTTCATCATTTTCATAACCCTAGACATTCAACGTAGTCATCACAATATTCCAGAATAATTCTGACAGGTATAAATGTGGTAGCACGTAAGGTCATCTGTAATCTTCTTCTTCGATCCTTAACCACCGACCGTCAAAGCAGTCAGTGGCCATCACGCCTAGTGGCGTCTTGTAGGGCAACAACAAATTGATTCCACTTTGCACGGTCGGTGGCCATCCTTCGTACAGTGCCCAAACTCTGGTTCATTCTTTGCATCTCAGCTTCCACAGTTCTCCGCCAAGTTGTTTTTGGTCGGCCTCTATTTTGCTTTCCTTCAGGGGTCCAAAGCATAGCTGTTCTTGTGATGGCATCGGGGTCTCTTCTGAGGACATGACCAACCCAGCTCCAGCGTCTGCCAGCTATGATGGTGTGCATGTCCTCTTGCTTGCTACGAGTAAGCAGATCTTGGTTGGTGATGGTATTCGGCCAAAAAATGCGGTGAATTTTTCTTAGGCATGTTGTGTGAAAAGAGGACAATTTTG
Organism: Oreohelix idahoensis; assembly: GCA_024509875.1. NCBI lineage: Eukaryota > Metazoa > Mollusca > Gastropoda > Stylommatophora > Oreohelicidae > Oreohelix > Oreohelix idahoensis. The sequence continues at coordinate 852,229 of JAMPIV010013849.1, read as the reverse complement.
ACATTTCCTTCTCTGTGACTCTCCAGCATTCCGCACCATAGAGAAGCACAGAAAGCACGCAGCTCTGGTATAATCTTAATTTTGTGCTTGTGCTGTATTGGGAGGACTTCCAGATGTTATTTAAGCTAAAGAAGGCTTTTCTTGCCTTATTCATTCTGATGTTGATGTCTTTGCCTGCCCCACCGTCTGGTGTTACTATGCTTCCTAGGTATGTGAAAGTATCTGTCTGTACCAATTGCTGATTCCTTACTGATATTGGCTCAGGGTTGCTCACATTGAGCGTCATGACCTCAGACTTCTTTAAATTGATGTTCAAGCCCACCTGCTGGCTAAATTTATTAAGTCTATCCGTTTTTTCCTGGATGTGTTGATGTGAATGTGCCAGCAGTGCAATGTCATCTGCATATTCCAGATCTTCCAATGTAGAAAGTCATCTGTAATACACCACACTTGTTAGATACAGATACCTTCACAGCTGATCTCAGTCAGTACACTAAGTCCCCTATAAATATTAATATCATCCCACTTTACCACACTTATATAGTATGTCAAGAAGTTAAATCCAAAGGTCCACGCCATGCTGCACCTATTCAGGCTGCAGACATTCCTATTTGACCATTTCAGAAAATGGCGATAGACATAATTGGTCCATTTAAGATCAAATCTGCTAGAGGACATCAGTTTATCTTAACGTGCGTGGACATGTACACACGTTGGCCAGAGGCTATTCCTCTGAAGAGCATTACTACTGCTGATATTGCAGATGCTCTTTGGCTTATATTTTCTCGTCTGGGATTCCCCGGAGAAATATTATCAGATCATGGCACCCAACTAATATCGGATACCATGTCTCAAGTAATGTCTACTCTACAGATAGAGAGATCTTTGAGTAGTATCTATCATCCTATGTCCAATGGGATGGTCGAACGGCTAAATAGAACACTTAAGAACTTACTAGGGAAGATAACTGAGGATCATCCTCAAGATTGGGACAGGGTTTTACCCGCGGCCCTCTTTGCTTACAGAGAGGTCCCCAATGAACATACAGGATTTTCTCCCTTTGAACTTGTCTTTGGCGCGCGACCTCGCGGCCCTATGTCTTTGCTTCATGATCTCATAACCGCTGATAATATTACCGATGACACAAAGTCTTCTTACGAATATGTCATCGCGCAGAGACAAAAGATTATCAAAGCATGCAATTTGGCAACTTCTTCTTCTGAATTTGCTAAACAGAAGGCAAGGCTATTTGCCAATAAGAAAAGAACCTTACGACAACTTTGTCCTGGTGACAAAGCATTTGTTTTGCTACCTTGTAGGGAAAACAGACTTCTTATTTCTTGGAAAGGTCCGTACGATATAATCTCGAAAATTTCCGATGTTGACTACATTGTCGATATTGATGGAAAGCATAAAACCTTCCACATCAATATGCTTACGGAATTCCATGAACGTCCGGATTATTTACAGCCGATTTTCCAGGCAACGGACGATTCACCAGTCCAACATGGTCATTACTCATCACTGTCTGTAATACAGGATGAGGATACAAGTTTTTTGGATGTTAATCTTCCGCTTCCTATGATCCCACTGCATTCTAGTGAATCATGGAAAAATGTTACTGTTTCTCTCGATTTATCTCTAGGAGAACAGCGACAAGTTTCGGTTATGTTACAAACATTTCAGGATGTCCTTACTGACATTCCTGGACAAACTCATGTCATTGAACATGACATTATTCTAACTGACCATAATCCTATTAGAGTCAGGCCTTATCCTATTCCTATACATTTTCAAGCACAGGTTGAGAAGGAATTGGATGAAATGATAGATTTAAAAATAATTGAACCATCCACTTCCGCATATTCTTCGCCGATGGTTATTGTTCGGAAAAAAGACAATAACATACGTCTTTGCGTTGACTATCGCAAATTGAATCAAGTTACGAAGTTTGATGCTGAACCCATGCCTTTACTAGAAGAGCTACTTACTAGGCTTTCTGAATCTCATTTTTTCACTAAACTAGATTTGTCTAAAGGATATTGGCAAGTCCCTCTATCGGAAAGTGCTCAACCTTTTACTGCTTTTTCTACGCCTAGAGGCCTTTTTCAATGGAATTTCATGCCTTTCGGCCTTATGAACGCACCAGCTACATTCGTACGCATGATGCGTCGAATCCTATCTTATCGGTCAGATGTCATTGCGTACCTAGAAGACATCTGTCTTTTCAGCGATACTTGGGAAGATCACTATTCGGGGTTAGTTGAATTACTATCTACTCTACGCGAGTATAACCTGACAGCGAAACCCTCTAAAGCCTGTATTGGTTTTAGCGAAATTGCTTTCTTAGGTCACCGTGTCGGTCATGGTTTCCTAAAGACAGAGGACCATAATACAAGTAAAATACTTAACATTTCTATTCCTAAGACTAAAAAGCAAGTGCGAAGTCTCTTAGGTCTCATACAATTTTATGGACGATTCATTCCGAATCTGTCCTCGATCATGGCACCTCTTTCTTCCTTGCTAAAGAAAGGGTCTCCTAATATAGTCCATTGGACTCAAGAATGTCAATCCTCTTTGGATAAGATCAAAACTATGTTTTCTACTGCACCTATTTTAGTGTTACCTACTAAAGATAAGACATTTGTTCTTCGTAGTGACGCTTCATCTACAGGGATTGGAGCGGCACTAATGCAATAGTACTCTGGAACTCTGCATCCTGTGATGTATATTTCTCGAAAACTAAATGCCGCAGAGAAGAATTACTCGGTCCTAGACCGTGAATTATTGGCTATGGTTTAATCAATTCTTAAACTTCAAAGATTTCTTCTTGGCGCAAATTTTATTGTAGAAACTGACCAGAAAGCTCTTACAGCTATTCAAAGTAAAAATCTGAAGAGCGCCAGATCAAAGCGATACGCGATTGTTCTTCAGCCTTTTCATTTTTCGGTGCGAGCTATCCGTGGCTCAGAAAATGTGATGGCAGACATTTTGTCTAGATGCCCACATGATTCCACCTAACTGTTAGATCCTCAGGTTTAAATCTACTACGGTTTTTTCTTTCTCTCTATATTAAAATATGTACACATATGTAATGTATGATATATTGATTGTATCACTACTTAGCGGTTCATTGATGTATATTCACCGCCAGGTCTTTTTAATGTTTTCTTCTTTGGTAATCATGAACTTAAGATATCTAATATGAAATTATTGGATAAACTATTGTATAAAATGTGGCAGTGCCAGTAGTGTAGTAGGCGTTGGTGACACCTCTCTGGAAATATTTATACTTAGAGAAATACTTTCTCTGAGATCTTGAGATATATTCTTGTCGTGAGAAATTCTAAATCCACATATCTAAATTGGAAAGTAAATGTAAAGCCTAACGAATTAATTCAATAAAAGGAAAGAAGAATGGTAAAAGAACAGTGCGATCACAATAGCGTACGCCTGTGTTATAGAACGTCATACTAGTTAAACAAGAAATCCCCTTTTTCTACTTCGTCTGCAAAATTGTAACGCTTTCACGTTTGCTAGTAAAGCCTACTGCATCAAATACACGCGTTTCGAAAAATAAAACAGGTACTGTGTTTCTTAGAAAACCTTAAGATAGACACACTGCGTAATGACCTAGATTAATATTCCATTAATGCTACCCCACGCGAAAGGCATGCAGACTTGCTTTTTTTTTCAAATAAACAGTAATAAAAAACACTACCAATACGAGGTAAGGTTTTAAAAAACATGGTTAATGCTTATTAGGAAACATGACACAATACTGTTTTACGTCTGAAATCCTGACATTAGCCTGACAGTACAGAAGACACCCCATCGTATCGAAGTGAACGGGTGGTAGAAGAAAATACATATTTTGAACGCAGCCACTTAGCTCCATTAAACTTATATATTTGGGTGCCTTAGGACTTGCTGACAAAGAATATGTTAGGTGTTAAGCAAATAGTCTAATAATTAACAAATTATAGCCAAAATATTATAGTGGTGTTGTCTGACAAAACAGGATCATATTTGCTCATAATGGCGTGTTTGGACACTGCTTTAGAGGAAATGAGGCCACCACGTTAAATCCGATTTGATTGGCTAGAATAATATGTAAGGCGAAACATGGTTAGTCGACTGCTAATACTATTTTTGGTTGTTAAGGGAAACGATAGGAAGGGTACTTTTTTCAAAAGCTTTTGTAAACATGGTCTCATTGGCTAGACCATTTAATATAGTCAATTAGGAGCGTCAGTTCAGTGCCACTTTTTGAAAATCCAATTTGAAAAAGCAAGTGCGTTGAGATCCAGCTCATATTTTTCTAATAAAAGCCTGGGACAGACGCAGATCGGAATTGTGCCATAACTCATCGCCAGTCAACGTATTTGTTTAATATTTCCGTGAATTGTGGTAAGCTAGACATATTTGATATCTTTTAGATGAAAATTGAATGTGAATTGATAAATTTATGTCTGTATGTGTGTGGTTCAGTAACAAGCATGAGGCAAAGCCTAGATATTGCTCTATCATGAGAAAAACTTGTCGGAGAGGAGTATAACTGCATGGGATTGCCAAATAGTACTATGACACCTATCTTATTGAATAGAAGGAATTAATACTAGAATTGCAGAGGCGTTGTAACCATTAGGGAGAGGAATAGTGGTGTATATTGTTCACGAGAAGCTAACAGTTGGCCTACCGCGCTGAACTCGGTGTTTGTTATGTATTGTGCTTCAGTGTGGAAATAGATTATAAATTAGTTCTGAAGTAGGAGGTACAACATTCTTGTTTCAGGGACCGTGGTACTAAAGTATTAAAGCAGCACTTGGTCTGAGTTTTGCTGAATCCAGAGGCTGATGGCATACTCCTTGGTCAAGATATCGACCAGTGTTGTTTCTCAAGAAAACTGTGAAGCAAGTGAGCATAGGAGACTGTTTCTTGCAACCCACACAGAAGTTAAGATTACGTTGGCCAGAGCAGCTCAATCTTGTGTATACCCCCTCTAAAAGTGACTTGTTTAACTTAGACATTGTATAAATTTGCCTGTTAGAAAATGGCGGACCTGGCAAAATTTCGATCTGCTGCTATGCAGGCTGCTAAAGAGTTAGGAATGGACGGGCAAGCTATGATTGCTTATGTCACTACTGAATGTGACAAATTTATTGAACGCGAAGAAAAAAGATTAGAAAAAGAAGCTGAAAGAAAGTTAGAGGCTGAAAAAGAAATTAAGAGGTTGCTGATTGAGGCTGCCGAAAGGGAGGCAGAAAGAGAAGAAAAGAGATTGGCTGCTGAAAGGGAAGACAAGCGATTGGCTGCAGAGAGGGAAGCAGAAAAGGAGGAGAAGAGATTACAAAGGGATCATGAGTTACGACTAAGGGAGTTTGAGTTTCAAAGCCATACTCCTGAAAATGGTGCCAGTCCCTTTACCTCTGATGCCTCTGCTAGTCAGGAAGCCTCAACCTCAGCTATGAACTTTCATTTAGATCATTTTGTTGAGAAAGAAGATGATATCGAGAGCTATCTAAATAGGTATGAACTATTAGCTACCACGTATGGGTTAGAGAGAGAAAGGTGGAGCTTAAAGTTATCTCAAGGGCTTCGTGGTACGGCTTATGATGTTTTCGCCAAAATGAGCAGAGATGATCAAAAAAATTATGACATGCTAAAGCAGGCTCTTTTGTTAAGATATGAAAAGAATGGAGAATTTTATTAAAAAAAATTTAGGAATGCTAAACTACTGTCAGGTGAAACCTATCACCAGTTCTCTGCACGGTTAGAGACATACTTGGAGAAATGGATTTCTCTGATGAAAACCCAAGATCTTAAGGAAATGGTCCTTATAGAACATCTAAGAGAGTCCATGGCTCCAGACCTGAGAAAGTTTCTCATGGAACAAGGTGCAGAGAGGCTGGGTGAGCTACTAAATGTCGCTGAAAGGTATCAAGCAGCTCAGGCAGAGGTAACAGGTAATAAAAAGAAACAGGTAGATAATTTTAAGGCACCACAGAACTTTAATAAATTTGATCCTAGAGATCAGAACAAAGGTAAGCACCTGTTTGATAGGCCACGGTATGACAATAAAAATAAAACCCCACAATTTGATGAAAGGAAATTTGATGAAAGAAAATCTTTCAACCAAAAAAGGAGGTGGTGTAAGAATTGTCGTATGGACAATCATGGTACTGACCGTTGCAGAAGGAACCCTATAGTAATGGCCACCCTTCAGGTCAGGTCGACCTCAAGAAAGGAGGAGGATATTATGTTAAATACCACTCCAGAAGAGATGAGGAAGGCGCAGGCTGGGGATAAGACCCTCAAGCCTTGTTTTATAAATTTGTCCGTCACACACCTCCAGGAAAAGGAGACTTCTATATGAAGAACAAACTAATATACCGGAAGACTGGAACTAGATCCAAAGGTCAGGGACAGCTGGTACTTCCTAAAAGGTATGGGACAGACTTAATAAGGAGCTTACATGTGAGAAAAGATGGGGACCATGAGAAAATAGGTACCATCATTCAAAAGGTAGCTCAAAATTATTATTGGCCCAAGGCAAGGTGGGACATTGTGAATTTTGTAGAAAGGTGTAGCATAGCACATGAGGGAACACCCACAAGTGGGAACATTGATCAGGACCTCCACACGCCACGGGGCAAACGTAGGCCTGACACTGAAAAGAAAAATAAATTTAATAAAGTGGACCAAGTGAAATGGGAAGCCCCTTTTCATGGACAATCTTCAATTGACTGTTTTACAATGGCCACTATGCAGCGAGTGCAAAAAAATGTCTTACCCCAGAATAAGCCGAAAATCCCTCGATCGGACTTATATAAACTGGAGGAAGAAGATGTAGAGAGGAAATCTCTCATCAAGAATTCTAAGTGGGGAGAAAGCCCCAAGAAAAAATTGGTAGCGGTCGATTTGTGCATGATGATTCGGGGAAGAAAAGTCATCACAACAGGGCTTCGAGTGCAAAGGACCTGACATGTGCCTGGAAAAATAAGTTTCCGAATTTAAAAGTCCATATGTAACTCTGTTAAGAACGTGGACTGATGAAAAGGCAGAGGAAAATATTACATCCTCATACCAATATGTGAATGAGCTGACCACTCGTTTAAAAACTGGCTGGAAACTTGCCAATGAAAATTTGAGACAAGCCAGGAAAAAACATGCTGCCTATTACAACAGGAAAGCTAAAGACAGAGATTTGGCTGTGGAAGAGAAGGTACTGCTTCTTCTACCCGGTAGTCAGAATAAGTTACAAATTGGATGGCAAGGCCCTTATACAGTTCTAGAGAAGGTGTCTAGAACCAATTATAAGATAGATAAGAAGGGGAAAGAAAAAATCTATCATGTGAATCTCCTGAAGAAATATTTGGAAAGAGAAAATCAGGAAGAGACACACTTGTTGACCTTGTCCATTGCAATGGAGATGAAAAAGGAACCACTTTCATCATTTGAATATCCATTACATCCCTGTGAGACAGCGGCACAGGTGAAAATCAGTACACATTTAACGAAAAATCAGGAGAGAGTGCAACAGGTTCTAGATGATCATACAGAGGTGTTAACGGACCGACCGGGGCATACAAAATTATTGGAATATGATATGAAACTGATAGACCCCACACCTGTCTGTATGAAAGCCTATTCGATTCCTTTTGCTAAGGAGAAAGCCTTTAAGGAAGAGATAGACTATTTGTTGAAGGAGGGAATAATTTCACACAGTGAATCTTCGTATAGTTCCAGTGTGGTGCTCTTAAGGAAATCCTCTGGAGAACATAGACTCTGTATAGATTACAGGAGACTGAATGCTATCACAGAAGGTCAGGTGGATCCATTGCCGGATACAAATCAGTTGTTTGCCAGGCTAAATAAAGCTAAATATTTCTCAAAAGTGGATCTGAGTAAAGGATACTATCAGATTCCAGTAAAGCCTGAGGTTAGACCGTACCTAGCTTTTAGTACCTCAGAGGGACACTATGAGTTTAACAGATTGCCATGTGGATTGAAGAATGCGCCTAGTGTCTTCTCTAGAATGATGAGAAAATTGTTGGATCCTCTGAATAATCCATGCATCACAAATTTCATGGATGATATCCTTATAGCCACAGAAACATTTGAGGAACACATTGACTCTCTGAACATGCTGTTTAATCGACTTAGAGAAGCGAATTTAACAGCCCGACCAACCAAATGTTGCGCTGGATGTAAAGAATTAGAATTCTTGGGACACACAGTCCATCAGGGAAACATGACCCCTGACCCCAAGAATTTAGAGAAACTAAAGAAAGCCCCGAGACCACAAACCAAGAAAGACGTGAGATCCTTTGTCTCATTATGTGGTTTCTACCAAAAGTATATCAAAAACTTTAATTCCATATGTGCACCGTTAACTGATTTGACACGCAAAGGAAATCCAGATCGAATTACCTGGACAGCACAGTGTGAATTGGCATACGAGGAATTGAAGGAAAAGCTCACAAGCAAACCTATTTTGAAATTACCTGACTTAAGTCAAGAATTCATTGTGAGAACGGATACAAGTAATATCGGGTTGGGCGCGACCCTGTTACAGAAATCAGATGCACTGAATGGGGAATTAACCCCAGTGGCATATGCTAGCAGAAAGTTGAATAAAGCTGAAACAAATTACTCAACTAGCGAAAAAGAATGTCTTGCAGTAATATGGGCGATCAAGAAATTCAATATTTATCTGTATGGGAAGGCATTTAAGTTGCAAACGGATCACAAACCCTTGTCGTTTCTATCGCAGGCTAGGCATGAAAATTCGAGGTTACTCAGATGGTCCTTACTTTTGCAGCCATTCCAGTTCAGCATAGAGTATATTTCTGGAAAAACTAACCTGGGAGCAGATTTTCTAAGCCGATATCCGTGTGATGAGAATCACCGTAAGCACCAGGACTAATATTAAATTTCTCTATGTGTATATAGATATAGACTGACATATAATGTCTGTTTTAAGTGGGGAGAATCTGTCGTGAGAAATTCTAAATCCACATATCTAAATTAGAAAGTAAATGTAAAGCCTAACGAATTAATTCAATAAAAGGAAAGAAGAATGGTAAAAGAACAGTGCGGTCACAATAGCGTACTCCTGTGTTATAGAACGTCATACTAGTTAAACAAGAAATCCCCTTTTTCTACTTCGTCTGCAAAATTGTAATGCTTTCACGTTTGCTAGTAAAGCCTACTGCATCAAATACACGCGTTTCGAAAAATAAAACGGGTACTGTGTTTCTTAGAAAACCTTGAGATAGACACACTGCGTAATGACCTAGATTAATATTCCATTAATGCTACCCCACGCGAAAGGCATGCAGACTTGCTTTTTTTTCTTCAAATAAACAGTAATAAAAAACACTACCAATACGAGGTAAGGTTTTAAAAAACATGGTTAATGCTTATTAGGAAACATGACACAATACTGTTTTACGTCTGAAATCCTGACATTAGCCTGACAGTACAGAAGACACCCCATCGTATCGAAGTGAACGGGTGGTAGGAGAAAATACATATTTTGAACGCAGCCACTTAGCTCCATTAAACTTATATATTTGGGTGCCTTAGGACTTGCTGACAAAGAATATGTTAGGTGTTAAGCAAATAGTCTAATAATTAACAAATTATAGCCAAAATATTATAGTAGTGTTGTCTGACAACACAGGATCATATTTGCTCATAATGGCGTGTTTGGACACTGCTTTAGAGGAAATGAGGCCACCACGTTAAATCCGATTTGATTGGCTAGAATAATATGTAAGGCGAAACATGGTTAGTCGACTGCTAATACTATTTTTGGTTGTTAAGGGAAACGATAGGAAGGGTACTTTTTTTCAAAAGCTTTTGTAAACATGGTCTCATTGGCTAGACCATTTAATATAGTCAATTAGGAGCGTCAGTTCAGTGCCACTTTTTGAAAATCCAATTTGTAAAAGCAAGTGCGTTGAGATCCAGCTCATATTTTTCTAATAAAAGCCTGGGACAGAGGCAGATCGGAATTGTGCCATAACTCATCGCCAGTCAACGTATTTGTTTAATATTTCCGTGAATTGTGGTAAGCTAGACATATTTGATATATTTTAGATGAAAATTGAATGTGAATTGATAAATTTATGTCTGTATGTGTGTGGTTCAGTAACAAACATGAGGCAAAGCCTAGATATTGCTCTTTCATGAGAAAAACTTGTCGGAGAGGAGTATAACTGCATGAGATTGCCAAATAGTACTATGACACCTATCTTATTGAATAGAAGGAATTAATGCTGGAATTGCAGAGGCGTTGTAACCATTAGGGAGAGGAATACTGGTGTATATTGTTCATGAGAAGCTAACAGTTGGCCTACCGCGCTGAACTCGGTGTTTGTTATGTATTGTGCTTCAGTGTGGAAATAGATTATAAATTAGTTCTGAAGTAGGAGGTACAACCTTCTTGTTTCAGGGACCGTGGTACTAAAGTATTAAAGCAGCACCTGGTCTGAGTTTTGCTGAATCCAGAGGCTGATAGCATACTCCTTGGTCAAGATATCGACCAGTGTTGTTTCTCAAGAAAACTGTGAAGCAAGTGAGCATAGGAGACTGTTTCTTGCCACCCACACAGAAGTTAAGATTACGTTGGCCAGAGCAGCTCAATCTTGTGTATACCCCCTCTAAAAGTGACTTTACATTAAATCAAGAGGGACATTTATTTGTTTCAAATAAAAAGAAACTGTGAACCTTTCCAATGTTATTTCCACCAGAAACAAACACTTGAAGTCATGATGACAAACAACAACCTAGCTTGAATAGCCAGTATTACCTCATAGTACTACATCACTACTTACACACATATTGTAATAATAATATATGTCAATACAAAGATCCTAACTATAAATTGTGTACATACAACTTGTGATTACATTTGATTGTGATTCCTGGTTCACTTTGTAGTTGAATCAGGATATCTATTATTGAAAGGAATTAATACATATTTTTTAAAAGTTACACTTGACTTATTAAGATAGTCTTATAGAGTGTTCTATGTATGTGAGTGTCACAGTGTTGTAAAGCATTGTGGATTAAATTAAATTGTTTATCTGTCTGTTGGTTGTTGTGAACATACACTTCATCACTATCATAACCTTAGACATTCAACGTAGTCATCATAATATTCCAGAATAAGTCTGACTGAGGTCTAAATGTGGTAGCAAAGTAAGGTCATCTGTAATACTCCCCACTTATTAGATACAGATACCTTCACAGCTGATCTCAGTCAGTACACTAAGTCCCCTGTAAATACTTATAACATCCCACTTTACCACAATTCTCACTTGTCATTTCATGTGACGACTTAGCCTCACATTAGGCGTTATATTTGTTTGGAATGCTTATCATCTGGTAATTGTTATTCGTGCGTTGTGAGCCTATTGTATGTTGCTCTTAGATGTATAAAAAAAAAAATTTCATTTTTTTCCCGGGTGGTGTGGTAATCTGTTGCGTACGTATTCTTTTGTATGGAATTATGCGACGCACGGATTACTGTAGGTAGGTAGGCATACAAATGTATTGTATGACTATTTGATATAAACAGTATTTATTTTGAAATGCTCTCATGGTCAAAGTTATATCACCCATGATTAATTCATACTTTTGTTGTATGGGTGATCTCTCTTGAATATCGATTTGGCGGATGGATCTAGACTCCGTTGATCTATTCTCTGTTCGGTCAGAAACAGATTATTCTTGCTTAGGTTTATGTAGGGATGTTTATAGTCCGAGTCTATGTTTACTCAGTGTCTGTTGGAGACGATTCGGTCTTATATCGGGTTATCTTTGTATGTCTATGTCGGACTATTTTCCTTGTACTGTATTTTTGGGGTCAGGTGCTCTTCGGCGCATGAAGATACGTTAGGGAGTTCTTCGGTGATGGAGAAGCCTGGCGGGAAGTCATGTCTGAGACCTGCCCAAAGTTTGTGATCTCTTTTTGATTATGGGAACGAAGATAGTTTCTTCTGGGATGGTTAAATCCATGAGTTCCTTAGTGTTCATTCCATAACGCGAGGAGAAGAGCGTTTCTGTGTATGCTAGTGGTTTTTTCCTATGACAAGGTAAAACAACTGTTTACCGAACTTTTTCCATTCCTAGGCCTAATATGGGCAGACAGCTACATGAATTGAACCATGTCAGTATGTCGGAACGACATGTTATCTAGCAGCACTGATTAAGTATATATGCAGCAACTATGAGGAAAGAATATGCTGAATGTTATAGAAACAGTTATGTTCATGAACTGAATCTTTATTGAAGCTTCATTGTGCATCGTTATCGTGAGCGAGGCTCACAAGACTAGAAGCCATTTTGGAATGCTATTTGTTGTTGATCATCTACCAGAGAACAGGGACGCCCTTATTATCAGGTGATGATAAAGAGATCATACTTATGCAAGGAAAACCTACTATTGGTAGTTTAACGTTTTCTCAGGAAATAATGGCTGAACTGTATTTAACGGAATCTTCGCTAGAGTGCGAGTTACGTTTATGCTAAAGAGGTTCGGTCTAGGAATCAGGTTGGAAACTTGTATATTAACTGACATGATTAGTCAGTAAGGCCTGATGAATATTTATATAAGATATGGAACTCTGAATGCTTGTATACTGACGTTCCATTGTGATTTTCTACATGAATGCCAATTTATTATTGTACACCGCGGGTCAACAATATGCTATTGATGTCGACCTGTGTTCCTGTAACTGTACCCGTTCTGTCCAAGTGTGTGCGTCAAATTAAACCATAGAAAACGTCCACAGTCGTCCATGTCATTGACTTCCAGCTGAGTGAGTGTGTGTGCAGTCTAGTTGTCAACTCAGCCGAACACTCCACCATTCGCGTGCCTTGCACTCTCATTTCAATGTTTACACTACCCTGCGTCGGTCGAGTTGACCTTTGTCTTCCATTACATGCCCAGTTTTCATCTGCCTTCAACACCCATCATTAACATCACTGATTGCTGGGACTGTAACACTGGTTTGTGTACCCTATACTGAAAGGGTGGTTACATTGGAGACAGAATACTTTTACCCTAGAGGCCAGCATGACATGATTCCCTTTGTCGTGGGCCTTTACAGAGATGGTTACAGTATTGACCGATCAGCACAATTGCTACAATTTTCTGGCTGTTAGAACTAGTGAAATAAATAACGCGTAGCTATTTCATACCAGATGTTCACGATCATTCAACATCTGTGGTTAGCGCGACTTTGGTATACAGTATTAGAGCTAGATCAAAATTATCGACGCACTGGCTACGCTATACAGTTCTGTCCACTAGTTATGCAGATCCTGACGACATCGAGCACAGGTCTACACTGTTTCGGCTGTTCACTATTAACAGGATCTCGACGCATCTAAAGTCTTCTGGTAATGGGAGGACCATGTGATGATGCTCAATGAGACAAGGAGCGCCGTTTAATCATATCTCGCAAAATTAAACGATACACAATGCGTACTTAAAATTATTTGGCATACAGATAACTTTTGAGAAGGTGATGATCGCCCACTGCCAGACTGTTTACCACCGCCGTTAAAAAACTAACTAGTGGTATAATAACGAAATGGTCTATGATTCGGAACGTTTACCGCTTTCTGTAGACCTTGGATTATACGCGCATGAGACACAATAAAGAGAATAAGACTAGCATCACGTGTTTGTATGTTCGAACGCATGAAACATGATAGCATAGGGGGGGGTGGGGGGGGGGGGGGGTGGGGTGGGGGTGGGGGGGGGTGGGAGAGGGGGGGGGGGTGAGAGGGGGGGGGGGGGAGGGTGGGGGGGGGCGGGGAGGGGGGGGGGGGGGGAGAGGGGGGGGGGGAGGGGTGGTGTGGGGGGGGGGGGGAGGGGGGGGGGGGGACATGCGCGACAAATGAGAGTGCAAGGAACGACGAAGGGGGAGTGGTGGACGACTGAGTCTTGACATATGGAGTTCACTAGTAGATGAGGCTTCAGTGCGGCGTCGCTCACCCGATCTTAACTAAGAGGTAATGGGTCTGGAGCTAGTACGTGAGAGCTCTAGTGAGTAAAGCAGGGAAGTGGAGTCTAGATCTGTGGATTACGAGTGGTGCTACTTCGGTTCTAGAGCGAAAGAGAGCAGTGTGTGGACAGGAGAGTGTAGCAGTAAGAGGGGGAGAGATTCATGTATCACGTAGCCCACAAACTCAGATAGTGTGCTTTCATCATAGAATAGTTTGCAATACGGGTATATAAGAGATAACTGATTAGTGTTTCACAGCACATGGGGAGTGTATCTCTCTATCGCGAGAATTGAATTCATCACATAGTACATCCAAGTGAGTTGCATGTTTTTATTGAACATCTTCTCTGCAGTATATTTTTTCTATGGGTACAAGAACCTCTTAAGTCGAGACAGTCATTCTGATGGCCGTCTCTGTGTGCGTCCACCACAATTCTTAGTCGCGGCGAGTGAAACTGCTATTGACAAGTGGGGCACAATGAGTATACACAGTGAGAGAAGGTTGACATATCACACTAGTACACGACACAGTATATTTACACAATATGGAACGTTTATAGACACTCAGGGTAATACTAGCATACATACTAGACTAAAATGATCGCCTACGCGAGATAATTTTTTCTATTCATTCACGATAAACATTTTCTGTCTCGCCCTGGCGCTGACAACACAGACAAGTGACAGTAAGCAGACGAATAGCAGAATAGTCGCATGAAACATATCAGTACATATCATATAGGACAGGTGACAACACTCGGTAGCGCTATCAATGGGTTTGTGGATCACAATAAATAGAGATTTATTTGCATTACCACATTCTGGAGAGCGCGCTGGGCAGTATTACGTGGGACTGATGGGCGCGCACAAGAGGCGCTACCTCTATAAGAGTTGCACTGACGGTAGCGTATTAAAGGCTTGTCTTTCGTATCAGAGGAGGGGAGTGTCTACATGTTTCTATTGTTGAGTGTAGTCTGTATAATGGGACTTGTAGCGTACGACGTTACCGACATGCGAGTAGTGGAGCTAATAAGACAGTCTCCGGTCTTAGGTCAACGAACTATGTGACGGCAGCTCTGGTGCGACGGTCTTGGGAGCGGTGCACACAAGCTCAAGTAGGGTATGGGTGGATTTAGAAGGTAGAGACTAGGTCACACGTGACATAGTATCTATTCATGAGGTAGTGTCACAGAGCGTCTGAGGAATATTAGAAAAACCAGGGTATTCTAGGCGTAGTGTCGCGATCTCTCTCAGCGGTGAGCACACATCTGTCAGTATGTTATATAGTCTTATGGTCATGATGAGGTAGATGTAGAGTACTGATAGTTCACAACGTAGTGTGGATTGTAGCTTATAAATTAAGGGCTTGATCGCACACTATGTAGAGGATCTTTATGTTTTCAACCAAATTTTGGGATATGAAATATGCGGACGTTTTAAGCACATGTAGTGCACCACTCTGGAGGGGTGGTGATAGGAATTAGTCGTGGATGTGGGAGTGGGATGAGTGCATCTCGAGATCCAGTAAGAACACGGACACAGATATTGGATAGGAGAGGTATTATATAGCGGCTACAGGAGAGTGATTAGGCTTAGTGGACATAGTGCTGAACATTTTATGAGAGAATATAGGCACATGAGGACTCAACTGGATTTGGTGCTTCAAGATATGGGGTATGGGGCTTTGAGTATTTACTCTGTCATGAGTTCATGTATCATGGATGAGTATTATCATATGTGTTCTTATTTCTAATTTGAGAGGCATACTGAGTGAATAACAGGTGTCTGGGTATTATATGTGGATAGACTTGTTTGAGTGAGTGGTATAGACAGTAAAAGTGTAGCTAGAGTAGAGAGAGGTTCTCTGATGTCATTATTCTCGCTATAAGTAAGAGGGGGATGTGAGAGTGCTCGATGTTAGTATCATAGTAGACTCTATATTCTCACTGACACATATTACAAGAACCATTGATGGAAGGCGTGGATACTCTTGATATGTTGTCATTATATATCACTATAGCGCGTTATACTATATTTTATGATGTTGTAAAGATACGTATAATATCTTAGAGGTTGTTATGATTAGACACATGCAAGAGATAAGTCTAAGTGATCACGCGAGGTATGATAGTAGAGGTGGTACAAGTACAAGTGATCGATTTTAGGTATGCAGGAGTGTTATTTCATTTGGCCATGAGATACTGATGAGGCGACGAGTGTGACGTGTGTAAGTGATATATGCTGAAGATTAGGTAGGGTTGAGGAACGGTAATAGATCAATTATGCACCAACTGAGTTTATATATGTATATTAGTTAATGTGAGTAGAGTGCTACTTGAGGGCACTTATGAGTCAACCAAAAAAAGTAGGTTTCTATTATATGGCTGTAAGTTAGGAGTGTGTGGTACGTGGTGAAGAGTGATGTACATGACTTTTAGTGACATATGTTACATTCGAGACAGAGTCAATTGAGACATAGTTTTTATATGGTCAGACTACTTAGTAGCAGTGACGAGCTAGACTCATTTACTGTTCTGATTTGACACGCTTGTGTGGAGTCACTATAGAGGTGTTCAGATATGACACTTCTGGGATACAGACAGTATGAGTTTCTGAGCTATTGTGCGTGCTCTTATATATGATCGGGTGGACGATAGTCTCTGCTATGGGAGTGAGGTTGGTGCATGATATCTAAAAAATGTGGTTAGATATTTTTCCTTCTTTGTTGTGTCTTCCTTTTCATTTACATTATCGTCGCTACATGTCCCAATGCTGTAGGACTAGGCTTTATAGGAAGAAAAGGGTGGGAATCGAAAACTATTGACTGTAACATCCACTGTTTGTTTCGTTACTGTGCAATAGTGTCACAGATGTATTTTGTAACTATCGCTGCCTCTTTCCTTTATAACGTTACCTGCAATTATTTTGTGAAACTTTCTGTCTCTCCTAATCGACTCGATTATAGATTACGAGCAGATACACCCGATGTTGCCCGAGTTCTAACATAAAAAAAGGAACTGAACATTTTATAGCGGTTTGTTTTTCGTCTGTTAAAACATAGATAAGACTTGATTAATTAGTTGTGTCCAAAATAACGCCCACACATATCTTGGCAGTAATATAGACAAAATGGGAGGGACAGACAGCGATATCAAAATAAGAATACAAAAGGCAAGAGGAGCTTTCATTGCATTGGGAAATATATGGAGATCAAGAGAAATAGGAACCAACACGAAAATAAGAATCTTCAACTCAAATGTGAAGTCAGTCCTATTGTATGGATCAGAGACATGGAGAACAACAAAGACAACAACCAAAAAGCTACAGACTTTCATAAATGGGTGCTTGCGTAGAATAGAGGGATTAAAATGGTATGACAAGGTTACCAACGTGGAACTGATGACAAGAACTAGACAAGTGCCAGTGGAACAAGAGATGAGAAGAGACGATGGCGATGGATAGGACACACACTGAGGAAACCTGTTGATTGCTCCTTTGGGAGTGGAGGGTTATGAAGAAGAAAAAAAAATAACGCCCGAAGTAGCACAGAAATTGCCCGAAGATCCCCCCCCCCCCCCCCCCAAAAAAAATGTCGCCCAAAATGTCTCCCAAAGCAGCCATAAAATCCCCCCGAAGTAGGCCAAAACATTGCCCGAAGTAGCCCAAAGCCGCCCAAAATGTCGCCAAAAAGTAGCCAGAAGTAGCCAAAATATCGACTAAATAAACCCAAAGCAGGCCCAGTATTGCCTGATGCAGCCCAAAATTCGCCCGAAGTAGCCAAAAATCGCCCACAATATGGCCCAAAGTCGCCCAAAATATCGCCCGATGTAGCCCAAAATTCTTTAATAATAATATATTTTTATTAATGATATATTTTTACATTCTTCAATAAGATATATATATTTTAAAGTATTTTTTTAAATGTAAAATCCATTGATATAGGGGAAACAATACAATTTTTGTCTAACTTTCATTACCACAGTAAATTGTTTCGTCCCGTGAATCAATAACTTCTCTAACGAACACAGACAGACACACATCGGTTCCAAAATATAGATTAGATCAGGGGTCGGCAAACTTTTAGTAGTGTCGTGCCGAAGTAATGTTGCAAAGTCACTCAGCGTGCCAACCTAAGTCCACCATATTTTTATATACAACAATTATTGAAACAATTTAAAAATGATCTTGTATTAACATGTTTCCGATACATTAAATAACTATTCTATTCTTTGTAGATTATTCAATATTTTAATATAAATAGGAACAAATATCAATACAAATGTTATGTTTTGCAAAATTTAGTCTAAGTTCTGAACACATTTGTTTGAAATTTTATAATAAAATTGCCATATGTATATTTTGTTAAGACAGAAAGTCCAATAGTTTGAAGAACAAAACAATTAAATAAACCAAACATAAAACACGTTTTTAAAATTTTAATATGAGTAATCATTGATTATTATTGATCTGAGTCATTAATCAATTAATGGGACCCGTGTCCTTGCTTCTCCTTAGTTAATTGTTCAATATCAGGTGTGTGTTTTGTCAATTTCAGCTTCACACAGGCTTCTGAATGCACAGGTGTTAGGCGACTTCTCTGTGAACTTAAAACAGCTTTCGTGTGTGAGAAAATTTGTTCACATGTATAAGTTGACCCAAAAGCCGAAAGTAGAGCAAATGCAACTTTCTTCAAACAGGTGAACGCTTCAGGCAGGGATGTCCAGCAGCTGAGGATGGCAGCTGACTTTTCCAAGCAGCTTCCTTCAAGAGTTTTTCGCAATTCTACAAATTTTATCGTCCATAACTCTGATGCCTTGAATTCGATGTGTTGCATTTCAAAATTGTCAACATCCATCCACTCGAAAAGAGATAGGGCAAATGGGATGTTAGTATGATCAATTAAATCGGGCTTGATGAGGTAAGAAAACATGGGCCCGTGAATTTTGAAGTCTTGACCTCGTTTAGCAAACTCTCCTTTGAGCGCTTCAACGTACTTCTGAAGCTCATCTCTGTTGACAGTAAATCGATTTGAATGAGCCTTTACGTTTGGAAAGTACGTGTATGTGTTAGTGGTAATATCTCTGCAAAATGTGTCTAATTTTGACGCAAATCCTTTCAGTGCTCAAAAAGATCAAGTACTGTTTGACCCTGCCCTTGTAAACGCAAGTTTAATTCATTCAGATTTGTAGTTATGTCAGCCAGAAACATCAACTTGCACAGCCAGTCCTCGTCCTTCAATTCCGGGAAATGTTGTTCTTTTTCATCAAGAAACACCTTGATTGCTTCTAGACATGATACAAATCTGTTCACAACATTACCTCGACTAAGCCAACGAACATTGCTGTACAGCGGGAGGTCCGCATATGCGCTCTCCATTTCTTGTAGAAGAAACTTGAATTGCCTGTGGGTCAATGAAGAGCGAAAAAATATGAAGTTAACTATCTTGACAACAGTTTCCGTTACAGAGTTCACGGATAGTGACGAAGTCTTCGCACACAAACTCTCCTGGTGTATAATGCAATGGAAGCTCAATACTTGACGTCCAATACGATCCTCAAGAAGTTTAACAAATCCTTTGTTCTTTCCGACAAATGCAGGGGCGGCATCAGTAGTAACACAGAATATTTTATTCATGTTAATGTTCTGATTTTCGAAATAGCTTACAAATGCAGTTATAATGTCCTCTCCCTTGGCTGTACCATCAAAAGGTATCAAGCAGCACAGTTCTTCATAAATACGGTCGTTGTCACAGTATCTCGCAACTATAGCTAGGCGCGTCACGTCATTCACATCGACACTTTCGTCAAGAGCCACACTAACTACAACAGCTTGTTGTAACCCGGTTGTTTGTTTTACCGTTACATTTTCAGCCATACTCCGAGACAGTATTGTTTCTTTATTTGGTAAATCACTAAACAAAATTTCAGTACTGCTCAAAAAAGTTTCCTTGATGTATTCTCCATCTGTGAAAGATTTGCCCTTCGAAGCCACACACTGTGCAATTTTGTAACTACATTCGGTAGCTTTATTTTTGGTTCCAATTACTTGACTAAAAATACTACTTTGTTTTTTGTAGCCAGAAACAGCCATACTACTTTGTTTTTTGTAGCCAGAAACAGCCATTTTTATGGCTTCACTTTTCTCCTCAGAGTTTTTAAACATGGACTGATGTTTGGTTTGATAGTGTCTTTGTACACTTGACGTACGGCACATGACACTTTCATAACATAAAGCACAAACAGCACGATCCTTTTGTTGTGTGAATCCCATATTCGTTTGTCCAAAAGTCTTGAAATGAGCGTATATCAAGTTTTTGTCTTTTTTGAGTCATTTTAACGGCACCGTATTACTTAATAACAACACCAACATTTGTACTGCGGTCAACGGACTGTACGGGCATGAGTATGCGACAGCCGGGAAAACTGTAGAGATGGTGGTGGTCGGGAGAGAGGGGAAGGATAGGACGGAAATATAACTTCGTCGAGGTCAGTCATTGTTGCTCCAAACTCACACTGGGAGTCAAAAACTGCGAGCGAAAACGAAATAAATACGCTCGCCCAGGCGCTAGCCAGACACTATTGCGTAATTATGATATTACGTCTCCGCTTGCCCGTCAAAATTCGCTTGGGATTCTTTTCAAGAATCTCATCCTGCAAACCTGCTGCAGGCGGTTTGGTAGCAAATCGCTTTGTGTGGATTTTTAACAATGGTATAAGCGCCGTACCGTTCAGAAAGCAATGGCAAACTACTGAATGAAAAACTTGCCTAGAAAAATCACAAACAGCCAATAAAAGCTGGGGTTGATTGCCACGTCCTGTAAAGGATAAGCAACTAACTAACATCCTGCAAACTACGGTAGCAGGTAGACGCCAGACTAACGGGCGCCGCAAAGTATAACCACTCCCCTTGAAATTCGTTGAAGAATGTTTGTTCTCGGAAACGGTCCGTAAAAAACGAAGACTTACGTGCAGTATAGTATGATCAGGCCTTTAGTTTGCATCAGATCGCACATTCTTACCTCCAATGTCTAAAAACTTTCGTTTTGAAGGGTTGTAAAAACAGGTATAGCTTTAAAAGAATTATATGCTTCTATTTAATTAAAAATTCAATTTTTTTTTTTTAAATGAGATCATATACTGTACAATATTTTAATTCACTCAGCGTGCCATTGAAAATCGTTCCACGTGCCACGCTTGGCACGCGTGCCGTACTTTGCCGACCCCTGGATTAGATAGTCTCTTGCTTGTGATTGTGGCTGACCCCGAAATGATCCGGGTTTTTTTTTTTTTTTTTAATTATAAAACTGACTCAATGCCAATTTTTATTAATATCTTTAGTAGCACATGGCAACAACCCACTTCTCTCCAGGAAAAACTTTTTGAAGATGTCAGGGACCTTGAGCGGACTTCTGCCTTTATTAGAGTCATTAATGTGGAAGTATGGAGGCGAACGAGGAAGAAAAAGAAAATTAATATTTGTGTTGATATCTTTGCTTTTTTTTCAGAATAATTGTATTCGTTGTACTTAGCTTTGTACATGTCAATTATTTTACCTATTGTATCGCTCCTCTCTGTGAGACAGGAATAAGTAGTAAGCGTATAAAAAGTGCCTTGTTTAGTTCCCGATGTGGGGGTTCTAGTGAGACAAAGAAAGTAGATGCCGACTTCTGCTCCTTCATGCAGTTCGTACAGCACAACTAATAAAAAAGTCGTGCATGGGACTGACCAAACTCATCATGTAAGACTTATTGCTACAGAAACCACTACTGAAAGAACACATGAATATTTGCTGGAGACTTCCTGAAGGGGACCAGCTGCAGTGATGGCCCCATGTTTGTTAAGGAGCAAAAAGAAATAATGATAATGATAACGATGATGATATAAAATGTATAAGAGAAAAAAAGATGAAAGCTAAGGAAACAGGAGAAGGAAAAGGGCAGCATGTCCGAAGAGAAATAGTCCTTTTCGCGGCATTTTTTATTACATTTGTTTGTTAAGCCAGAAAATGGATACGAGTAAACTTCGCCCTAATCTATCTAATTCACTCAAGCCCTCTATTTTTTATTCCTCAACTTCTCCCCCTTCTAATTTTGTGCGTTATACTGGAAGTTTTGACGTTTACCTGACTATATTCTCAGGTACTTGAAAGAAGGGCAGTTTATCAAAGACGATGTGCCGTTCAGCTGCTGCAGCCCTTACTCCAAACGAGCCTGTATTCATCATTCCGTGCAGAAAGTGGCTGCACACAAGAACTACGACAGGCACACCCTCTACCCAATCGGTTGTGTGGACGTCATGATGGAGTATTTCAGTAGTGGTCTGCTTACACCGACGGCCCTGCTTCTTTTAGCTGTTCTTATTCTTCAGGTGAGTTTATACACTTCTTCGGTTGCCCCCAGATAAGGTTTTTTGATGAATTTAGAATCATTCATTGTGTGAAGTGAAAATGTATATTTCAGTTGAGTTAAAATATATTACCCAGGTCAAATAAACCGAGCAGTTGAGTTAAAATGGATTACCCAGGTCAAGTAAACCAAAAATCAACAGACTTTCATAAATGGATCCTTGCGTAGAATATAAGGATTGACATGGTATAACAACATAACTAATGTATACTTGATGACAAGAGCTATTCAAGTGGCAGTGGAACACGAGATGACAAGAGCTATTCAAGTGGCAGTGGAACACGAGAACAACAAGAGCTATTCAAGTGGCAGTGGAACACGAGATGACAAGAGCTATTCAAGTGGCAGTGGAACACGAGATGTTACCAGGCAGTCCTTGTTTTTGAATCCCCAGGGTAAGAGAGGTAGAGGAAGACCAAAGAACACACGGGGAAGAGAACTGGCGAGATATGAAAGTAATGAAAAAGACATTGAAAGACCTTGAGCTGGTGGCACGTGACAGGAAGACATGTCATAAGTGTGTTGAAGGCCTATGCTCCTTGGGAAGTTCAATGGTGACGAATGAATGAATGAATTATGATGTCATCTTACACAGTGGTTCTCAACATGGACCATGCCACATTTCATGGAGGCCACTGTAAGATGGTAAAGTACCTTTTTTCCAGCTAACAGCGACTATGAAGGTGGCCACAGAGGTAAATGAGGCTCATCATGGGCATGAGCAAAAAAAATGATCGAGAACCACTGATCTGACAAATATTCTTGAGATGAGGTAAGATGCATTCTCGCTGACTGTATATAGAACACACACTGATGGAACCTGTTGATAGCATTACAACGCAGTACTTGTTCTGGAATTACGAGGTTAGGGAAATAGAAGGACTCGTACATGCACATAGAAAAGGCAATAAGATACTGACATACAAGAGCTAAAGAAGATAAGAAAAAAACTTTAAAGGATGGCACAAGACAAGAGAGTTTGGCTTAAACTTACTAAGTCCTGTGTGCACCGCAGGAAGATGACCCGGAGGTCTCTGAAGATACATAGAAAGAGTAGCACAAATGTACCCTCAGGCATGTCGTACAAGCAGGCTAATATGAAGTTGTGCATGGGGCGATCAACCTCGTCGCGTAAAACGAATTGCCACAGGAACCACCTCTTTAAGAGCAGGGGAATGCCTGGTGCAGGCGTCTTGTAAGGGGACTAGATGCAGTGGTGGCTCCTTTCTCTGTAAGGAGCACAAAGGAAAATAATGATGATGATGAGGATCATGATGATGATGATGAGGATCATGATGATGATGATATCGACGACCACAGGAAGCTCAAGAGTAATTATGAAGATAAACCAGGTGTTTCTTTTCTGTGATGTAGCACAAACAGGTGTGTCTCTGTGATGTAGCACAATCTTTGTACTAGCCCATGTGATGTAACACAATCTTCATGTATGTATCTATGACGTAGCACACAATTTATACCAGCTTCTATGATGTAGCACACAATTCATACCAGCCTCTATGATATAGCACACAATTCATACCAGCCTCTATGGTGTAGCACTCAATTCACAACATCCTCTGTGATGTAGCACATACGTCATACTAGAATCTATGATGTTGCACACAATTCGCACCAATCTCTATGATGTAGCACACAATTACCAATAGAATCTATGATGTAGCACAAAATTTACACCAGCCTCTTTGATGAATTATACAATTCATCCCAGCCTATATGATGTAATACACAATTCACACCAGCCTCTATGATGAATTATACAATTCATACCAGAATCTATGATGTAACACTCAATTCATACCAGCCTATATGATGTAGTACACAATTCATACAACCCTTTGTGATGTAGCACACAATTCATATCAGCCTCTATGATGTAGCACACAATTCATACGAACCTTTATGATGTAGTACACAATTCATACCAGAATCTATGATGTAGCACACAATTCATATTGGCATCTATGATTGTTAAACCCACTTGTTCGTGGTTTAATCTTCCTTGTTGAGCGGGTTATTGTATTATTTCTGAAGCTCATAATTGTCTTGTTCACTAATCGTTGGGCGATCATGCTGATATTGTTGAATTGCGAATTTTGGGTAGTTTGACCAATTTCAACTGTAGTAAGTTGACAACTCTATGTTGGTTTGAGTCCACCAAAACAATACGATTTATTACGTATACATACAATCAATCATGGCATTTCAAATGGTACATCATATCCGTTTATATATATATAATTCAACTCGTGCATTCCAATATCGTCTCCTATATTAAGTCCTCTATCGTCAAAAGGTCTGACTGTTTACACGCGATGCCGTATGCCGGTCATCCGGTAACGAACAGCCATAGATTTGGCGACGTAATATTTTGACAATTAATTTATAATACTCCCTGTATTACTTCTGAACGAAGACTACACATCATCAAAATGGGATGACTTGATCCTGCATCGATATATAATAAAAGCCGACTCTTTGGCTTACAGTTAAAGGAGAACCTCTGCACGATATATCTCGGGAGCAAAGCATAACGCGTCCGACTTGAACAAAGTTCAGGCTATGAAGGGTGTATATAGATCGTTACCATGCGGTAGCTTAACAACTCATCACGTCATGTCTAACCATAGACAACCATACAATTTCGCGTTCAATAAATTATCTTTCAGCGCAAAACATCTTATAATTATAGCATCCCAACGCGTAACTTTAAAGTGCTCACAATTATAGTGGCCAACATCATTAAACGTGTCGTAACCATGATGTAGTACACAATTCATACCAACCTCTATGATGTAGCACACAATTCATTACAAAATCTTTGATGTAATACACAATTCATACCAACCTCTATGACGTAGTACACAATTCATTCCAAAATCTTTGATGTAGCACACAATTCACACCAGCCTCTTTGATGTAGCACATAATTCACACCAGCCTCTATGATGCAGTTCAATCTTCTTGTTCATTCCTGCAACGTAACACGACCTTCATGTTTGTCTCTGCTATGTAACACACTATTCACGTTGACATTTGTGGTGTAGCAGTTTTATCATATTCATATTTTACCAGCTTTGTTGTCTTTTTGCTTCGATTCATGATTATACTGGAGACAGGAAGTTGTGGAGAGACATGATCTCCTACACCACTAGACATGGTATTTGAAGAAGAAGAAGTTGTCTAGTTCTGAAGAGAGGTTTACATGAAGTAACGCTAACTAATTCCAAATTAATAGATGTACTGTTCTTCTTTTGTGAGCGACTACTCTCTCGAAGTTGACAACAATTTTAATGAGACTTGGCTATCAATATTTTCATCATTATCCTTTTTCCTTTGTGCTACCTATGGAGCATGGAACCACTACTGCAGCTGGTCCCCTCGCAAGAACCCTGCAGTAAGCATTCACATGCTCTATCATCGGTGTTCGTGTAATAATTTGTTCTACATGATAAGGCTGCTAGCCTCATGCACAACCTTACATTAGTCGCCATGTACGACATGCCTGAGGGAGCAGTAGTTATATTCTTGCTTTGTCTCATCAGAGACCCCGGGGGAACTAAATGGGGTCTTTACGAAAGGTAACACTGACGAATTCCAAAAC
Source organism: Oreohelix idahoensis (assembly GCA_024509875.1). NCBI lineage: Eukaryota > Metazoa > Mollusca > Gastropoda > Stylommatophora > Oreohelicidae > Oreohelix > Oreohelix idahoensis. Next base: position 826,176 of record JAMPIV010013849.1, on the reverse strand, counting down.
AGCAGAGGAATTGTTTGCTTTTAATACAGTAGCGCTCCGTTCAAGTGGTACTCCATTTGAGCACAGCGATGTTTCACCAATGAACGCATCGCGGTGCGCAAAAGGAGATATAACATTATTTATGTTTGCTTTTTTCGAGCGACTACTCTCTCAAAGTTGACAGAAATTTTAATGCCACTTGACTGTCAACATCTTGATGTACCTTCAATGTTCCCAGGCCATCGATGTGGCTGTGATGCGTCTGCTGCAGACGTCCATCTTTGAAGCAGAAGAGATGAACGATCCTGAAGGGGCATCTATGGCGTACTGCATCAAGGGTGTTGGGGGAGGCGAGGATAACCGGCGTTATCTCAAAAGAAAAATGGACAAGAAATCTAAAAAGGACTCCGGTAAGCGTGGAGTCTTTGTCTCATAGAATCTCTTACGCCGTCGCTCATTGAGTATGCATTAGAGCAGTCGCTCGCAACCCTTTTTGGCTAAGGTACCTCCCTGGTGGGAAGGCCAGATACTCAGGTACCCCGTAAAGTTTCGTAGGCATAGAACGCTAAGAAAGGGTTGTTCTTCTGATGTTACATGTTTATATGAATGATATGATAGGAAACTCTGTACAGAGATACAGGGGCAATATAATCATCAGAAGGGGTCCCACTTTGGACAAGTGTTTCGGCCCTTTATCTTCTTTACACTCTGAGGGGAGGATGGAGAGAAGGCGCGTGACTCCCAAGTGTCCGCCTCCTGTTGTCTTTTTCCGGCTTGGAACTGAACCCACTCCACCTTGGCAAATGGTATTTCCTACTTCTAAAATGTTAATATGTAAAAAAAAAAAAAAAAATGTAGGTACCGTTAAGCCCCCATATTAAATGTTAAAAATAAAAAGACTTCTATAGAATCTGTGGATCTAGCGAGAGGACTCGCTGCGACATATTTTCAGCTATTTTGCTTAAATTAGGTGTCAAAGTTGTTAACTGACAACTGAAGTGTGCTGAAACTCCAGGTTTGCTACTCGCTTTTGTTTTTTAATTCAGTATTTGGTAAACCTCCGCTAATATAATACAAGCCCAACATTTCTTCTTATCGCCTGGAAGATCTTATCTGTTTGAGAACATGCTCTGTAATCGTGTTGCCGCATTTGATATTTAACGAACTGTTCCTACTACCACTACCCTTAAAACAGAAATAGGAATATTGTAACTATACACATATCATTTAGAATCTAAATAATTTCACAATTAGATGATATATATTTAACTAAAAAAGTAAGAACATGAACATCCGCCGTTTTGGACGCAGCACTCGAGGTACCGTACTACCAAGGGGTGCATGCACTCCCAGTTGAGAACTCCGGCATCAGAGAACTATGAAACATGCTTGATATGTACGACTGTTTAACACCATTCTAATTTAAAAGCATCACAAGTTGTGTGGTAGGATGGAGGCGAGTTCAATACTTACATAAGATCATATCCAAGTAGTGTTTTATGTGTTGACTTTTGTCTAAAATTGATCTCTAATAATGTTTTTAAATCTATTACTTTGATGACAGATTCTGTTTTACTCATTAATCTCACTCTATTTTTGTAACTACCGATTGTATCAGATATCGGTATGCCGTATTTTCCGTTAGAAAAAAAAAGCATGAACGCGATTCCTGTTTGTGCAATATATAATAAAATGTCAGCACTTGTGTATTGTCACGGTATGTTTTATGGCAACCGTAACAGGCGTGAACTTCGCTGGAAGCATAGCCGACATGTAGTTATTGACAGATCAGAGCTTTAGTCATAGCTGGTCAGTTCTCGTGAACCCGAGATCACGTGATGGGGTCAGATGGTCAGAGACCAAGGTTCTGGACTAGAAAGTAGTCAGTTTAGAAAGCACGCTTGTAGAAAGCGGTCATGCTGGTGGTGAAGACAGCACCGTAGGTCATTTTGTATTTTGCGGTTATTCATTCAGAATATTTTCTGAGTTGGTTTCCTGCTGTATGCTAGATTTAGATGGTTGTTCGGCTATTATGTCAGGTTGGTTTTTGTTGAGTCCATTGTAGCTCGTATTATCACGCAGTTATGAAGTTTGTTCAGATATAAGTTTCTGCGGCCGAGTTTAACCTTGCTTTGATGCTCGATTATTGTAGTCTGCTGTAAGTGCTGTTAGGAACTGATGACAAGAACTAGACTAGTGCCAGTGGAACAAGAGATGAGAAGAAGACGATGGCGATGGAAAGGACACACACTGAGGAAACCTGGAGATAGCATTACAGTGCAATCCTTGTTCTGGAACCCCCAGGGCAAGAGAGGTAGACCAAAAAGCACATTGAGAAGAGAGCTTGAAACAGAGGTGAAAATGATGAGGAGAACGTGGAAAGAACTTGAGATGATAGCACGTGACAGGAAGACTTGGCATGTTGTGGTAAAGTGGGATGTTATAAATATTTATAGGGGACTTAGTGTACTGACTGAGATCAGCTGTGAGGGTATCTATATCTAATAAGAGTAGTGTATTATAGATAACCTTACTTGCTGCCACATATATATATATATCTCAGTCAGAATTATTCTGGAATAATGTGATGACTACGTTATATGTCTAGGGTATGTGTATGATGAAGTGTAAGTCATAACAACAACAGACAGATAAACAATTTAATTTATTCCACCACACTTGACAACACTGTGACACTCACATACATATAACACTCTAAGAGGATATCTTAAAGGAGTCACTGATAACTTTTCAAATAACAATATGTATTCAGTGCCGTCATGAATGTATATGTGTCCTGATTCAAATACAAATGGAACCAGGAATCACAATCAATTTTAATTACAAGTTATATGTACAGAATTTATTAATATGATTATTATAGTGACATATATTATTAATGGTATCATTGTGGAAGATACTTACAATCTATGGTTTTCCAACAAAATATGTGAATATAATCAAAGCGCTATATGACAATGCAAGATGTTGTGTTAGAACAAATAAAGGGAATACAGAATGGTTTACAGTAGAAACAGGGGTGAAACAAGGCTGTATTATGTCACCACTACTTTTTGGAATAGCTATTGATTGGGTTATGAGAAACTATACCCACAATGAACAATTGGGTATAAAATGGACAAATGGAAAATTCCTGGGGGACCTGGATTTCGCAGATGATGTAGCATTCTTAAGTTCAACACCAAGACAATCCCAAGAAGCAATAAATAATTTGTGTCATCTCTCGGTTAAAATTGGTCTCCAAATAAATGCCTCTAAAACTAAAGCTATGAACTTTTCTAACGAGACCTTTGATATCATCTTGAACGGGGAAAAACTACAGAAAGTTGAAAGTTTCAATTATTTAGGCAGTAAAATGACTCAGGATGGTGACACAACAAGAGAAATCCATACTAGAATTGCTTTGGCAGCTAGCGCCTTCAATAGATTATCTAACATTTGGAAATTACGATCATTGAATATACATACCAAGCTTCGACTGTTTAATTCAAATGTTATCTCAGTGTTAACATACGGCTGTGAGAGTTGGAAAATAACAAAATCATTGGAGAACAAGCTGAATACATTCGAGAACAAATGTCTTAGAAAACTCATGAACATCAGTTGGAAAGAATTCAAGACTAATCGACAAATAAGAGAAGACTCTAGGCAGAAATATGTCTCCGACTATATAAGGAAAAGACGATGGTCATATATCGGTCATGTCCTACGAATGCAAAACAACAGAATACCACTACAGGCGCTCACTTGGGTTCCTGAGGGTAAGCGGAAAAAAGGAAGACCAAAAGAAACACTCAGAAGAACAATAATAAGGGAAGGAAGAACGTTGGGCCTAAATAATGTGCAAGAGCTAAGAGGAGTGGCGTCACAACGAACAACCTGGAGAGCACTGGTTTCTGCCTTATGCGCCGTGTTTGGCGCTTAAAGAATTTATTATTATTATTATTATGTGTGTCAGTTGTGTAGTGGTAACATGAGGTAATACTGGTTTTGTTTTGTTCAAGCTCTGTTGGTATTTGTCATCATGACTTCAATAGTTTGTTTCTATGGGAACTAGTATTGGAGATGTTCTCAGTTCCTGGTATTAAAACAATTTAATTCCCCTCTTAATTTTAGTTTATATTGTCATTGTAAGATGGGGTACATAATGTTGATCTCCATGGCCACACTCTCTTATCTTGCGTGATGACTGCAGTAAAAGACTCCTCTGTTCGAGTATTTAAATGAGTTCTGGAGCCACCCCACTGGTTGCTATATGGACCAAGGAGTATGCTGTCCACCTCTGGCTTCAGCAAAGCTCTGACCAGGTGCTGCTCAATAACTTTAAGACCACGGTCCCTGAAACAAGAAGGTTGTACCTTCTACGTCAGAACTAATTTACACTCTAGTTCTACACTGAGCATAATACATCACAAACATTGAGTTCAGAGCGTTAGGCCAACTGTCAGCTTCATCTGAAATACTTTATACCAGTATTTCCCTCCCTAATGGTTACTACGCCTCTGCAATTCCAGCATTATTTCTTTCTAGTTAATAATCTAGGTGTCAGTGTACTGTTTGGCCATTCCATGCAGTTTTACTTTCCTCCGACACCTTCTGTTCAGGCTGGAGCCTATAGGCTTTACATCATGTTCGCTACTGAACCACACATATATACAGACATAAATTATCAATTTACATTCAATTTTCATTAAAAGATATTGAATATTTCAAGCTTACCACAATTCATGGAAATAATAATAAACAGTTTCGTTGACTGGCAATGAATATAGCACAACTCCGATCTGCCGATGTCCCAGGCTTTATTTTATAAAAAAATATACACTGGTGCTCAACGCACTGCTTCTTAGTAGGTTTATTGCAAGATGTGGCGATGAACAGACGCTCTGAATTGTGTATATTCGCAGCTCTAACCAATGAAACCCTGTCCACACATCTTTTCAAAAAAATACTCCTACTCCCGTTTCCCCTGACAACGAAAGATAGTATTTATAGTCCGACCAATCGTGTTTAGTCTTTCATTTGTTGCGCTCCAATCACATAGGAGTTAACATGGTAGGCTATTTCCGTACGTAATGTTTTTTCAAACACGTTATAAAAAAATTTTATGAACAGAAATGATTTCATGCTGTCAGGCACCCCCACTATTTTATTTTGGCCATAACTTGGTAATTCCTAGACTATTTGCGTAACGTTTTACATATTCTTTGTCAGCAAACCCTAAGGAACCCAAATATATATATTTAATAGAGCTAATATGCTGCGTTCAAAATATGCAATTTCTTCTACCTCCTGTTTCGAAGATGTGCTGTCTGGGTACTGTAATGTTTTCAAACGTAAACCCATCTATTGTCATCTTTCCTAATAAGCGTTTTTCAGGATTTTAAAACCTAACTCTGGGAAGGGTAGTGAATTTTATCACTGTCGATTTGAAATAAAGTTAGTGCATGTGGCCTTACACGCGTGATGGCAGCAATTGTGTATCGCGCGACGCGTGTTTAGTGTTGCACGTGTTCGGCTTTCTGCCTCTCCCTTCTCTCTATCCTTTAGTCCATCTGTCTTTAGTTACGCCGTGTATAAAATGGAATGAATGAAATATTAAAATTAGGTCATTGATCAGCTTGCGTATCTCAATGTTTTTCCAAGAAATACAGCACACGTTTCATTGAAGAAAGCGGGTAATAATACAGTAGGCTTTTACTATCAACGTGAAAGCGTTACAATTTGCCGACGAAGTAGAAAACAAGGGGGATTTCGAGTACAGTCATTGTGACAGCACTGTTCTTTACCATTCTTCTTTCCTTTTATTAAATTTATTTGTTAGGCTTTGCATTTACGTTTTAATTTATATATGGGGATTAGAATAATTCACGACATCTCCCCTCTTAAAACAGACATTATATGTCAGTCCTTTATTCTATATACACATAGAGAAATTTATTATTATTTCTGGGGTTTACGGTGATTCTCATCACACGGATGGCGGCTTAAAAAATCCGCTCCCAAATTTGTTTTTCCAGATATATACTCAATGCTAAAATTATAGGGAGCCAAAAGCAAGGACCATCGGAGTAACCTAGAGTTCTCATGCCTAGCCTGGGCTAGAAACGATAAAGGTTTGTGGTCCGTTTGCAACTTAAATGCCTTCCCATACAGATAAATATTGAATTTCTTTATTGCCCATATTACTGCAAGACATTCTTTTTCGCTAGTTGAGTAGTTGATTTCAGCTTTATTCAACTTTCTGCTAGCATATGCCACTGGGCTTAATTCCCCATCCAAAGCATCTGATTTCTGTAGTAGAGTTGCACCTAACCCAATATTACTGGCATCCGTCCTTATTAGGAATTCTTGACTTAAGTCAGGTAATTTCAAAATAGGTTTACTTGTGAGCTTTTCCTTCAATTCTTGGTAAGCCATTTCAGAATGTGGTGTCCATGTAATGCGATCTGGATGTCCTTTACGTGTCAAATCAGTTAACGGTGCACATATGGAATTAAAGTTTTTGATATAATTCTGGTAGAAACCACATAATGAGACAAAGGATCTCACGTCCTTCTTGGTTTGTGGTCTCGGGGCTTTCTTTAGTTTCTCTAAATTCTTTGGGTCAGGGGTCATGTTTCCCTGATAAACTGTGTGTCCCAAAAATTCCAATTCTTTACATCCAACGCAACATTTGGTTGGTCGGGCTGTTAAATTTGCTTCCCTAAGTCGATCAAACAGCATCTTCAGAGAGTCAATGTGTTCCTCAAATGTTTCTGTTGCTATAAGGATATCATCCATGAAATTTGTGATGCATGGATTATTCAGAGGGTCCAATAACTTTCTCATCATTCTAGAGAAGACACTAGGCGCATTCTTCAATCCAAATGGCAATCTATTAAACTCATAGTGTCCTTCTGAGGTACTAAAAGCTAGGTATGGTCTAACCTCAGGCTTTACTGGAATCTGATAGTATCCTTTACTCAGATCCACTTTTGAGAAATATTTAGCTTTATTTAGTCTGGCAAACAGCTGATTTGTATCCGGCAATGGATCCACCTGTCCTTCTGTAATAGCATTCAATCTCCTGTAATCTATACAGAGTCTATGTTCTCCAGAGGGCTTCCTTAAGAGTACAACACCGGAACTATATGAGGATTCACTGTGTGAAATAATTCCTTCTTTCAACAGATAGTCTATCTCTTCCTTCAAAGCTTTCTCTTTAGCAAACGGAATCGAATATGGTTTCATACAGACAGGTGTGGGGTCTATCAGTTTCATATCATATTCCAATAGGTTTGTATGCCCTGGTCGGTCTGTTAACACCTCTGCATGATTATTTAGAACCTGTTGCACTCTCTCTTTCTGAGTTTTTGTTAAATGTGTACTGATTTTCACCTGTGCTGCTGTCTCACAGGGGTGTAATGGATATTCAAATGATGAAAGTGGTTCCTTTTTCATCTCCATGGCGATGGACAAGGTCAACAAGTATGTCTCTTCCTGATGTTCTCTTTCCAAATATTTCTTCAGGAGATTCACATGATAGATTTTTTTCTTTCCCCTTCTTATCTATCTTATAATTTGTTCTAGACACCTTCTCTAAAACTGTATATGGACCTTGCCATCCAATCTGTAACTTATTCTGACTCCCGGGGAGAAGAAGCAGTACCTTCTCTCCCACAGCCAAATCTCTGTCTTTCGCCTTCCTGTTATAATAGGCAGCATGTTTCTTCCTGGCTTGTTTCAAATTTTCATTGGCAAGTTTCCAGCCAGTTTTTAAACGAGTGGTCAGCTCATTCACATATTGGTATGAAGATGTAATGTTTTCCTCTGCCTTTTCATCAGTCCACGTTCTTAACAAAGCTTCGAGTGGACCTTTTATTGGCCTTCCAAACAATAATGTTGCCGGGGCCATACCGGTTGAACTATGGGGTACCTCCCGATAAGCAAAGAGGGCGGCGTGCAGGTACTGGTCCCATGTATCTGGTTTTTCGTGTGCCAACTTTCTCAGGATCGACATCAATGTGCCGTTAAATCTTTCCACTTGGCCGTTCCCTTGGGGATGGTACACACTACAATGGAAGTGTTTGGCCTGGAAGATCCTGAAAACTTCTTCAGTTAGTTTCCCCTTGAACTGAGAGCCATTATCAGTCAAGATTTGATTGGGAAAGCCTAACCTTGTGAAAATTGTGAGCAATGCCTCTGCCACATGTTTAGAATCCATCGATGACAGGGCTACTGCCTCTCCCCACATAGAACAAGTGTCCACCAGAGTCAGAATGTAGCTGTTCCTTCTCTTGGTTCGGGTGAGAGGTCCCACAAGATCCACGGCAACTCTCTCAAAGGGTGTTCCCACTATGGGCATTTCCCCCAGAGTTGCTGGTGCAGTCCAATGTTTAGGTGCTACTCGTTGGCACTCTGGACAGGATTTTACATATCGTTTGATATCTTCAGTTATTCCTGGCCAGAAATAATGACAAGCTATTCGCTGTCCTGTTGCGCTGATTCCCATATGACCACTGAAGGGAATCGCATGCCCTAGTTCCAACACTTTAGTCCTATATGAAGTGGGAAGGACCAGCTGTCCGTGACCATTGGATTCAGATCCAGCCTTCCTATATATCAGTTTGTTCTTCATATAAAACTCTCCCTTGCCTGGAGGTGTATGAGATTTGGGCAACTTCTTGAAACATGGCTTGAGTGTTTTGTCCTCAGCCTGTGCCTTCCTCATCTCATCTGGGTGAGTATTTATTGGATTATCCTCCTCCTTTTTAGACTGTGATCTGGTCTGCACTGTTGCCAATATCACAGGTCTCTTGGGATTCCCCAAGAAGACATATCTACACCCCAATATCAGAGGGTAGATTGGCTCATTTATCACTGCTGCTTTTATGATTCCTTCCACATATCGCGTTTTCACTTTTATTCGGGCGACGGGAAGTGTCATGGTAGCTACATCCTTGGTTGCAGTTTGAATCTCCACTGTTTCTGTGGTGTATTGATCGGCCTGCACCAGGTGAGAACTCACAACGGAATCGTAATCTAAACCGGTATCATATAAACACCTTATAGTGACACCATTACAGATGACATCTTCACACACTGGGGGGTGGTATGGTTCCTGTAGTTCTTCAGGTTTGACCTTCTTTTCCTTTTTCCCCGATGTCATAGCAGCACAATGAGGAGGTTTCCTTCTACAATGGTCAGTGTCATGATTGTTCATCTTACAATTTTTACACCACCTTTTTCCTTGGTTGAAAGATTTTCTTTCATCATATTTCCTTTCATCGAATTGTGGGGTTTTATTTTTATTTTCATACCGTGGCCTATCAAACTGGTGCTTACCTTTGTTTTGATCCCTAGGATCAAATTTATTAAAGTTCTGTGGTGCCCTAAAGTTATCCACTTGTTTCTTTTTATTACCTGTTACCTCTGCTTGAGCTGCTTGATACCTTTCAGCAACATTTAGCAACTCACCCAGCCTCTCTGCACCTTGTTCCATGAGAAACTTTCTCAGGTCTGGAGCCATGGACTCTCTTAATTGCTCTATAAGGACCATTTCCTTAAGATCTTGGGTTTTTCCCAGAGAAGTCCATTTCTCCAAGTATGTCTCTATTCGTGCAGAGAACTGGTGATAGGTTTCACCTGACAGTAGTTTAGCATTCCTAAATTTTTTCCTATAAAATTCTGCATTCTTTTCATATCTTAACAAAAGAGCCTGCTTTAGCATGTCATAATTTTCCTGATCACTTCTGCTCATTTTTGCAAAAACTTCATAAGCTGCCCCACGAAGTCCCTGAGATAACTTTAAGCTCCACCTTTCTCTCTCTAACCCATACGTGGTAGCTAATAGTTCATACCTATTTAGATAGCTCTCTATATCATCGTCTTTCTCAACAAAATGATCTAAATGAAAATTCATAGCTGAGGTTGAGGCTCCTTGGCTAGCAGTGGCATCCGAGGCAAAGGGACTGGCACCATTTTCAGGAGCATGGCCTGAAACTCAAACTCCCTTAGTCGTAACTCATGTTCCCTTTGTAATCTCTTCTCCTCCTTTTCTGCTTCCCTCTCTGCAGTCAATCTTCTTTCTTCTGCAGCTAATCTTTTGTCTTCTCTTTCTGCAGTCAATCTTCTTTCTTCTGCTTCCAATTTCTTAGCCTCAGCCTCAATCTGCAACCTTTTAGCCTCAGCCTCAATCTGCAACCTCTTAATCTCTTTTTCAGCTTCTATTCTCTTATCTTCGGCCAATCTTTCAGATTCTAATTTTCTTTCGGCCTCTTTTTCTAATCTTCTTTCTTCCCGTTCAATATATTTGTCACATTCAGCAGTGACATAAGAAATCATAATTTGCCCGTCCATTCCTAACTCTTTCGCAGTCTGTACAGCAGCAGATCGAAATTTTGCCAGGTCGGCCATTGTCTAACAGATAAATGTCTAAAATAATCAACTAAACAATTGTATCTATGACTAATTAACTTAGGACAACACAGGCACTGTGAGCTCAACCTTATTTATTTTCACCCAAGGATACCCTTTAATTCTTATTATTCCCTGAAGTGAGTTACCCCCAATATTTGTAATAGGGAAAGATTCAAAATCCCGAGGGCGAGACCCCAATATATGTGGTAAAGTGGGATGTTATAAATATTTATAGGGGACTTAGTGTACTGACTGAGATCAGCTGTGAAGGTATCTATATCTAATAAGAGTAGTGTATTATAGATAACCTTACTTGCTGCCACATATATATATATATCTCAGTCAGAATTATTCTGGAATAATGTGATGACTACGTTATATGTCTAGGGTATGTGTATGATGAAGTGTAAGTCATAACAACAACAGACAGATAAACAATTTAATTTATTCCACCACACTTGACAACACTGTGACACTCACATACATATAACACTCTAAGAGGATATCTTAAAGGAGTCACTGATAACTTTTCAAATAACAATATGTATTCAGTGCCGTCATGAATGTATATGTGTCCTGATTCAAATACAAATGGAACCAGGAATCACAATCAATTTTAATTACAAGTTATATGTACAGAATTTATTAATATGATTATTATAGTGACATATATTATTAATGGTATCCTATGTGTGTCAGTTGTGTAGTGGTAACATGAGGTAATACTGGTTTTGTTTTGTTCAAGCTCTGTTGGTATTTGTCATCATGACATCAATAGTTTGTTTCTATGGGAACTAGTATTGGAGATGTTCTCAGTTCCTGGTATTAAAACAATTTAATTCCCCTCTTAATTTTAGTTTATATTGTCATTGTAAGATGGGGTACATAATGTTGAGCTCCATGGCCACACTCTCTTATCTTGCGTGATGACTGCAGTAAAAGACTCCTCTGCTCGAGTATTTAAATGAGTTCTGGAGCCACCCCACTGGTTGCTATATGGACCAAGGAGTATGCTGTCCACCTCTGGCTTCAGCAAAGCTCTGACCAGGTGCTGCTCAATAACTTTAAGACCACGGTCCCTGAAACAAGAAGGTTGTACCTTCTACGTCAGAACTAATTTACACTCTAGTTCTACACTGAGCACAATACATCACAAACATTGAGTTCAGAGCGTTAGGCCAACTGTCAGCTTCATCTGAAATACTTTATACCAGTATTTCCCTCCCTAATGGTTACTACGCCTCTGCAATTCCAGCATTATTTCTTTCTAGTTAATAATCTAGGTGTCAGTGTACTGTTTGGCCATTCCATGCAGTTTTACTTTCCTCCGACACCTTCTGTTCAGGCTGGAGCCTATAGGCTTTACATCATGTTCGCTACTGAACCACACATATATACAGACATAAATTATCAATTTACATTCAATTTTCATTAAAAGATATTGAATATTTCAAGCTTACCACAATTCATGGAAATAATAATAAACAGTTTCGTTGACTGGCAATGAATATAGCACAACTCCGATCTGCCGATGTCCCAGGCTTTATTTTATAAAAAATATACACTGGTGCTCAACGTACTGCTTCTTAGTAGGTTTATTACAAGATGTGGCGATGAACAGACGCTCTGAATTGTGTATATTCGCAGCTCTAACCAATGAAACCCTGTCCACACATCTTTTCAAAAAAATACTCCTACTCCCGTTTCCCCTGACAACGAAAGATAGTATTTATAGTCCGACCAATCGTGTTTAGTCTTTCATTTGTTGCGCTCCAATCACATAGGAGTTAACATGGTAGGCTATTTCCGTACGTAATGTTTTTTCAAACACGTTATAAAAAAATTTTATTTTGGCCATAACTTGGTAATTCCTAGACTATTTGCGTAACGTTTTACATATTCTTTGTCAGCAAACCCTAAGGAACCCAAATATATATATTTAATAGAGCTAATATGCTGCGTTCAAAATATGCAATTTCTTCTACCTCCTGTTTCGAAGATGTGCTGTCTGGGTACTGTAATGTTTTCAAACGTAAACCCATCTATTGTCATCTTTCCTAATAAGCGTTTTTCAGGATTTTAAAACCTAACTCTGGGAAGGGTAGTGAATTTTATCACTGTCGATTTGAAATAAAGTTAGTGCATGTGGCCTTACACGCGTGATGGCAGCAATTGTGTATCGCGCGACGCGTGTTTAGTGTTGCACGTGTTCGGCTTTCTGCCTCTCCCTTCTCTCTATCCTTTAGTCCATCTGTCTTTAGTTACGCCGTGTATAAAATGGAATGAATGAAATATTAAAATTAGGTCATTGATCAGCTTGCGTATCTCAATGTTTTTCCAAGAAATACAGCACACGTTTCATTGAAGAAAGCGGGTAATAATACAGTAGGCTTTTACTATCAACGTGAAAGCGTTACAATTTGCCGACGAAGTAGAAAACAAGGGGGATTTCGAGTACAGTCATTGTGACAGCACTGTTCTTTACCATTCTTCTTTCCTTTTATTAAATTTATTTGTTAGGCTTTGCATTTACGTTTTAATTTATATATGGGGATTAGAATAATTCACGACACATGTGTTGAAGGCCAATGCTCCTGGGGGAGCGGAGGGTTATGAATGAATGTAAGTGCTTTTAGAAAGTCCACCTAGGCCGTGTTGTGACTATATTGTTATGTTGAATAAAATAGAGATTGGAACAAACTTTGTTCTTCCCTTATTCGGTGTGACCAAAGTTAATGTGTACCTGTAGATTGTTACGAGTAACTATTTAATACGTTCTGTCGCTATTGTGGGCATGCCAATGACGCTAACTTTAGTGTCACGGTTCTGTTTTTGCCCTATTACTTTATACTTACCGAGAAGTACATAGAATTGGGTGAATCGACCAATTGTATATTATAAACTCATTCTTTGTCTCCTTATGTTAGTTTACGTTTTTAACCAAAATAAATTCATCAAACCGTTCTGAGAACCTGTCACATTTTTATAACCGGTTCTGGCAAACCAGTGCGGTCAAGCTGAATGACACCACTGAGTAAACTACTGTGATGAGTCATATATTCAGTCGTTATATTTTTCTATGACTATCATTGTTTCTTTGTACTGTGCCATTCCTTTTCTTCCTTCTCATACGTTCATTATCTTTTGTTTACACCACACCTATCGATAGTATCTTCACCTTGCTGGTTTGACCCCATGTACTGTACCAGCCCGCCACCCTTCTGACCTGTTTATCTTTCTTTAAGGCTGTCGGCGCTAAGCAAGAAGGGGAACAAAGCCACCTTGTGTTGGTTTATATCGGTCGCCAGACTTATTGTGTAAGCCAGACGGATTAAGCTGTCTATCCCTACACTAGATTATATAACAAATTCTGCTGATGTGGCCGGTAATGGTTAAAAAAAGATTGTCATTTAAGAGAGATAACGTAGCGTACAATGTGGAAAACACGGCCCCAACCTTAAAAATATCGTGATTTAACAGTATTGAGTATTCGAACACGAGGAAATGATATGGTTGCTTCCGGTAGTCGGCTAATTGTAATAAACAACTATTGGATTATAACAACCTTGGAAGAGATTTGTCAGATGTAATTATTAGGACAGGTCGCATGATATAATGACCTTGGTAAATGTAACACTTAGGGGCAATACCTTATACGGTCAGAAAATAATCTTCAAAATGAGTGGTGATGGGGGTAACGTCTACTAAAAATGCAACGCTTTACTTGTGGTTGGTCTGGAATCATAATTAAACTAAACTAAAATTATGATTGGGTGTCACCTTACAGAACCATAGAAGGCACCATCAGTGTGTGGCCAGAGATTCAACCTTAAAACCTAGCACATTGCAAGATTTTCCACATGCATTTTCTTACCTCCATTAGGAGATAACAGACAGGATAAGGAGTGGTACTAAGGATTCTATTAGGTAAAAAAGGAGTAGGAACTAGGAGTTTCTTTTAAAATTAAAAACGAGTAAACTTTAGTGTTATGCTTAGCGCCTCAAGTCCGAGTAACCTTCCTAACTTGTCAACAGTTAGGAACCTAATTTACATCTTAAATAGCTGTAGTACTTACTACCGCCATCTTGTGCAACAACGTCTTGATATTGCATTACAAATCACCAAATATATTGGGGTGAGTTGTAACATGTACATTTTATTGTTTTGTCTTTGCATTTGGCATGTATATATTGCTTATGCACGTACAGTTGCACATGAGGCGGGCACCCTTATCAAATAAAATAACTTGCCATATAAATCACCACCGCAAGAGCTTGTGACTGCTTCGTGCGGGTTTCACGACAAAAAACCTATAGCAGAGGTAGCCTCAGGCTCCATAGGTAGCAGAGAGTGGATGACGATAACATCATGGGATATACATTTAGTATGCCAACAGCTTGAATTAAGTTTTGTACGTGTATATATATATATATATATATATATATATATATATATATATATATATATATATATATATATATATATATATATATATATATATATATATAATATATATAATTGCAGTCTTCTGCTCTCCTAAAACATATTTATTCGACTTGATGGGTTGAGGTTTAATTCTCAGGGCTGGCTAAAATTTAAAGGAAGATGGAATGATGAAAGGAAGTGGAGGTCGCTTAATGCTTACATCAGAAAAGTTAATATTCCAGAGTGGCATTTGTTTTCTCTCAGTTTTTTGTACTTTGCCAACAGTCGACTCTAGACACCTACAGCAGACGGGTCTCGAGGACAATTGACGAGGCAACTTGAGTTGTTACCCTGGCTTTCCAAGGAATGTGCTGTTGCCATCACAGCTCGACTCCCGAAGAGAAGCAACAGTCAAAAATCCACTAGGAACCTGCAGTAACTGAACCAGCAGTACTGGCTCGTCTGAAGGACACTTTACTTTTTCCAAACCTCCATATCTTCCCATGGAGATAAAGTTAACTGTTTGTGTTTTTTTTTCTGACAAAGTCAATTTTTTTAAACCCTGTTACCTAAATCAATCAATACCCTTTAGCCCCCCCCCCCCCCCCCCCCCCCCCCCCCCCCCCCCCCCCCCCCCCCCACCCCCCCCCACCCCCCCCCCCCCCCCCCCCCCCCCCCCAAGGAGCATAGGCCTTCAACAAACACATGCTAAATTCTCCTGTCTTGTGCCATCCGCTCAAGTTCTTTCCATGTTTTCCTCATCATTTTCACCCCTGTATCCAGTTCTCTTCTCCGTGTGTTTTTTGGTTTACCTCTGTCTCTCTTTCCCTGTGGATTCCAGAACAAGGACTGCCTTGCAATGCTATGTAATGCCGTGTAATGTGACCTAAATAACTAACTAATAAATTTTCTTTCTTTTATATGTAAATATAAATCATTAGTTTACTTAGTCAATTACTTCTGTGTATTTGATGTCGTCAGCCGTATGACTCATTTTGTTAAATACATACAAAGAGCTATTAAATTAATATTTTGCTAAATCACCTTCAGCTGGGGAGCTCATAAAATACGAGTCAAAACAAATTTTCTCACAGATGTGGGCAGAGAATACTAAGTTTAGTACAATTTAGATGACTCAAATGTTGTACTTGCCATTCTACAATTCCCTGTCAGACTCCCTGAAGCATCATTCTTCTATATATGTCTCTGTAAAGAATACTCTTAAGCGAAGGGTGATACCTTTTAAAACCCTCATTATTTTACTCGAAGTTTGGCCATTAGTGGACCACTCCTGCAGAGCAGGGACGACAACCTCCGACAACTACTTTCTGTCATTTTCTTGTATTTTCTTCACATTTGATCATCGTCTTCCTCTTGCGCGTTTGTCTGCTTGTGAATGATCATTCCTCTTGTGCTTCGTTAAGAAGCAGCGGGCCACGACAGCTTTTGTTTGGACTTAATGCAAGAACCCAGCCCCACATTACTTAAAGAAGAGAAAACGCAGATGTTGACTATTTTTCGAAAGGCACTGTGCAGTTATTGACGGTATACGTTGGTAATGAAGGACTCAATTCGATAATAGGGATCATTACCTATTGTCAGATATCTAGATTTTCACTGGAAGTGATGCAGAACCGGAGAAAATGTGTATTTAAGGCATCGAAGCATGAACCATGTTGTGCTTTGCCATGTTTAGACTGCTCCAGTGAAAATTCGGATTAATCATCTAGAGTTCTAGACATAAGAGAGATACTGCAATAGATAGAGCTTAGCCCTAAGAATAATATAAGCTTCGGATGAAGGAAATCCGTTCAGAGATAAAGAAACTAGAACGATTTCAGGTTTTTCATACTAGCACAGAACGCCTAAGATTTTCACTTTTTCTAGTCTGCAAAATACTTTGGCCTCGATGCTTTCTCGTACGGGAAACCTTGACCTATAAAAAGGCGGAAGGTACCGATAGTAAAACCCTTGCAACGCAATTCAAACTTCAGGTACGAGTGAAACGTCTACTACCAGACCCCATTGCCATCTGCAGGTTAACACAGTCTGTAGAGCCATTTAAAGCCGGTCTGCATGTATTTGAGGGTAAGAAAGAATGTAATTACATATGTATATATAACTATATTATTAATATGTGCCGTATAGAAGTGGATAAGTGTGTGTGAAATCACTGTATAAATGAAAGCAGATGGACGTATCGATTGTGATGTTAGTTTTAGGAAAGTATTTTGAAGATGTTAAGCTTGCTGGAATGGACCACCTTATTGGAAAGATTGAAAGAAATTATTTTGCTGTACAAATTGAGTTATAACATAACCCTTTCCACAAGGCCATCTGATTGTAAGGAAGCAAATCATGGACAAACTGTAACCAGAGAGTTACTGGAATAGTATGTTATTAATTGAATAAATTATGTTATTTTTGACTTACTTTGATTCTCATGTGTAGCCACATCTTATCTGAACTGTCTTATGCTACCTCCTGACTAGATAAAGAGATAGTGAACGATTTGCGTAGGATTTGTACTTATTATATTTCAGGTTAAATCCTGCCTTGAAGAGTTACTAATTCTATTGAGCCTAAATCAGCTGGAGGGAGCTCATGTTGTTTAAGCCCTTGTGAAATATCAGAGGGTCTTCAACAGTGTCACCTTTAATATTGAAAGAACCGCAGCAGTTGGATTCTTTTCAGTACAGTGCTGAAACAGGCTTAGAAGACTTATTACAGATAGGTAGCCTTGTTTGGGGCTACTTGACTTTACAAAATAACAGTACCACACCCAAGAAATTGAAACTTAAAGAATATAGAGTCCGAGTTCATGGAACTTATATATATATATTTTACCTACAAAAGAACAGAGTAATGATGACTTATAAGATTGTGGTGTAAGAACATAGTAACAGTATTTATACTGTGTGAAATAATAATATTAACATTGTTCAAGTTCAGCACAGAGGAAAGACAGTTGTCATAAAGGATCAAGTTAACAGATGAAGATGAACTGTAAATGTAATGTAAATAATTGAAAGTGACACCTTTTATATTTTTGGAATCAAAGTGATTTCATTTCCAAATTATCTAACAAAACAAAGAAAGATCTTGTAAATAAATAAATTATAAATTGTAGCAGATGTCTTTATTGAATTATTTAAGTTTGGTTCATAATTCTTGTTGGTTAGCTAATTAACCCTAGCAGAGTCATAGTCTAAGGTTAGTCTGTAGAGGGAATCATAAAAACCTAAGATAGTACATTACCATCTCATCTAGGAACCTATACAGCTTGACTATACCTATGATGTCGATACACCATTACTCTTGTCAGAGAATGGGGTATTTCTTTTAAGACCAGTCTCTTATCTGGCACTATCCTGGTATCATCAGATACATCTATTTGTCCAGGATATTAGTATCATCATTACATCTTTCCCCTCACTACAACAGTGTTATATCTTCACTTTTTTGATTATATAAAATATTATATTTGGCCAGTAGTAGAGAGGCAAGTTGCAAGATCGTGATTTTTATTTCATTTTTTTTCAGATGACGACGACAGCGATGAAGGTAGTAATGACGACGAGTCTGAAAGTGATGCTGCTGGCGGATCTGGTGGTGATGATGACGACGGTAACGACAATGATGATGATTACAGAACAGGACGTTCCGAAATGGGAGATTTCGGCAGCTTTGGAGGAGGAAGAGGTGACAGAGGCGGTCATGATGATGTCGGAAAAGTAGACAGAGAAAACAAAGAGGAAGGATCATATGGCGATGACGACGATAGTGGCCATAAAAAGAGTAAAGAGGAAAAGAAAAGAGAAAACGAAGAAAGGAAAGAAGATAAGAAGCAGAAAAAGGAAGAAAAGAAGAGACAAAAACAAGAAGAGAAAGAGGACAAGAAAAAGAAAAAGGGGGGGCGAAAAAGGAAGCGAAAGAGAAGAAAAAGGCAGACAAGAAAAGAAAGAAACAAGCGAAGAAAGAAGCGAAGTCAAGGAAAAACGCGGAGAAAAAGAAAGCGAAACAGGAGAAGAAAGCGAAAAAAAGAAAAAAGTAACACACTAGCCTCGTTCTTTCTGAGCGTATTCTCCGCAGGAAGCAACAGACGTGTAAGAGTACTATCAAAACTGCAGAGTTCGAAGTATATTTGGACATCTTATCTTAACAACGGAAAACCCCGCGCCATTTTATATCTTAACAACGGAAAACCCCGCGCCATTTTATATATTCCCAGGCTGCAGTTCGCTGTAACACAGCGTGTGTGATTACTCGAGAAACTGAACAATACTCATCAATGGGTATGTTGCGGGAACTTGTAAGAATTAAAGACAACAGAAGAGCAGCAAAAGAGATAGGTTTTTGGGGGGACTTGAACCCATGACAATCCGAACGGCAGCTATGCCTCGCTAAGGGATGAATCATGACTATCCACACTGCTAACTATTACTCGAGTTCTGGAATTGATATCTTAACTTATTTAATCCCTTATCGTCTACCGTGGGGTGTAGACGTTAAAGAATA
Organism: Oreohelix idahoensis; assembly: GCA_024509875.1. Taxonomy (NCBI): domain Eukaryota; kingdom Metazoa; phylum Mollusca; class Gastropoda; order Stylommatophora; family Oreohelicidae; genus Oreohelix; species Oreohelix idahoensis. Next base: position 806,831 of record JAMPIV010013849.1, on the reverse strand, counting down.
TGAAGACAAACTAGACAACAGAAAAGCAACAAAAGTGGTAGGCTTTTCTGAGACTCGAACCCATTACCATCCGAATGGCACCAACGCCTCGCTAATGGGGTGAAGCGTGACTATCGACACTGTGAACCAAGTCTCACCAAAAAAAATGTATTCGTGGACACTGATCAGTAGCAGGATTATTATGGTGAAGGTTTGTATGGTAACACACGTATGAACATTGAAATCATTATCAATGGCAAACCCGAGGCCTGTCCACAATGAATAGGTCTGATACTGGCACACGTAAGAAATAAAGAAGTAGAACACTAGACAACAGAAAAACAACTGAAGTGATAGGCTTACCGGAAACTCGAACCCAGGACCATCCGAACGTCACCACTGCTTCGCTAAGGGAGCGAATCGTGACTATCCACGCTGCTAACTATACCTCGACAACTTGATCTGATAACTTACTTAACCGTACTTAATTGCTTCTATTGTACCCTGAGGTGTAGAGCGTATCTAGTAATAATAATAACCCCTTCAGTCATAACTGACTTTATGAATACGCCCCTGAGGTGACAGCTCTCAGCTGCTTATTTTCCTGGTGTTCCTTTCGACGTGTTCTCCTCTATTCTGCTTGCTGGGAGAGCTTTTTTCGCCCAATCTGAGGTAGCGCCGTAGACAGCATCGCCACTTAATGCGATCGGCAGCTTCATCCTCCCAAGTTGCTGGATTTATGTCCAGTGCACTCATGTCTCTCTTGAACACATCTTTGAATCTCAGCTGCGGTCGCCCAACTGTTCTTTTGCCATCTGCCAGTTGTCCGTAGAAGATATCTTTCAGGATTCGACCATTTTCCATGCGGCAGACTTGGCCGAGCCAGCGTAGTCTGCGCTGTATAAGCAATGTATACATGCTCTGGAGAGAGCTTATCTAGAGGCATCGCCTTCCTTTTGGCCTGACTCCAGTTTAGTCGTTGGTCCTTCAGATCTTATCTGATATCGTCCTCCCAGGGAACTTTGCGTTGTGCTGGAGGTAGGAATCGTTAGCTTTTAGCTTCCCGTTCTGCAGAGCAGAAAAGTGTTGCTCCATCAGGGGGTACCTCAAGGAGGAGTAATTTCCCCAACACTCTTCCTTGTTTACATCAATGACCTGGTGAAAGATCTCCCGGCAGGAGTTAAAGCTGCCTTATATGCAGATGACCTAGTACTCTGGTGCGCTGATGAAAATGTCACCACAGCAAATTATAGAATGCAGCGGGCAGCAGACATGCTAGTGTCATGGGCAGAGAAATGGCTTATCACAATAAACACAGACAAAACCTCCACAACACTGTTCTCCCTCGCCCCCAAGGACAAACCAGCTAACATACACCTAGGGACAACCGTGATCAAGGAAGAAAGCTACCCCACCTATCTTGGGGTGACATTTGACCAAAGGCTTACATGGAATAAGCATATTGAAAATGCAGAAGGAAAGGCCCGAAGACGGCTAGGCATACTCAGAAAATTAGCAGGTACCAACTGGGGAGCAAATGAACGAAATCTAAAGAAGATTTATAATGGAGTAATAAGACCACACTTAGAGTTTAGCTCAGCAGCATGGTCATCAGCTGCTAACTCACATCTGCAGTCTTTGGACAAGGTGCAAAATCAAGCTCTCAGGCTCATTACAGGAGCCATGAAAACTACACCAATATCAGAGATGCAGAAGGTTGCTGGATTACAGACATTGTCCCATAGAAGAGACACAAAAACCATGATCCAGATGGAAAAGTACAACAGTATGCCAACGCACCCAATGAAGGCAAGACTAGATGATCTGGCATTGGGACGTCTAAAGCGTAGCAGCTTTGTGCATCGGGGGAAAAGACTTATAAGACAGCATCAAGAAGACCTATCCATGAAGACAACACCACTAAAGCCCACCCTATACCCTGTACCATGGGAGCAGGCCAGCAGTGCCCTCCAAATTAATACATCAGTCAGTGGTCTCACAAGTGGATGTGAGTATAATGATCTGCAAAAACGAACTGCTACATTGAGTATGATCCAAGAAAGCTATCCCGATCAATCATGGATACATGCCTATACAGATGGATCAGCAACTAATGCTGTTAGGAACGGAGGTGCCGGTATCTTTATCTCATATCCTGACAACCACTATGAGACTAGGCACATTCCCACTGGTAAATTCTGTTCCAACTATACAGCTGAGGTTCAAGCTCTAGAGCAAGCTGCAAATATGATTTATAACACCAACTCTGACTGCCACCAGGTAGTCATCCTCACAGATGCACTGTCTGTCCTGCAAGCTCTCAAGGGTGGTAAACTCCCGCATCTGAGAAATGAACTAAACAAGGTAGCTGCCAAAAAGAGAACCATACTTCAGTGGGTACCATCTCATTGTGGTGTACCCGGAAATGAAAAGGCAGATAAACTTGCAAAAAAGGGAGGAGAATGTGAACAAGAAGATAATGAAGTCACATACTTTGAGAAAAAGAGAGCTATCCAGACTATCAGAAGAGAACAGAACCAACCCAAAGACGACTATCACACTCTCGACCGGCAGGGACAGATAACTATTTTTCGACTCAGGACAGGGCATAACAAACTGAACAAACACATGCACAAGCTACGATTGTCTGCTTCACCACTGTGCGCATGTGGATTAAACGAACAAACTGCTGAGCATGTTCTACAGGACTGCCCTCTGTATGACCAGTTAAGAAAGATATACTGGCCCAATGACTCAACACTAAACTCAAAGCTATATGGAGTTAAAGAGGAACTTCAAACAACAGTCGAATTCATCATGAGAACTCGTCTGACGGTGTAATCATCAAAGATGCGATCGCAAGAAGAAGAAGAAGAAGAAGCTTCCCGTGATTTGTCATGGTCGTTCTTCAGGATCAGACCGATTTTCTCTAGATTATATCTTCTAATCAAATTTTTAGATCAAACAAGGGATTGGTCTGTTGTGTCTTTGCATTATGAAAGGTCCACCACTTTAAGGCCTCCCTGCAGGCCGTCTGGCTGTGTTGAGGGTTTTGTCTGCTACTCATAATCTATTCTCCTTTCTCAGCAAGGGCTTGATATCAACGGTACAAATGTAAATGTAGATTTTGGCTGTAACTAGATTCATATAAAATCTCTTTCTTCTTCTGTCTGTCTCTATCTATCTATCTATCTATCTATCTATCTATCTATCTATCTATCTATCTATCTATCTATCTATCTATCTATCTATCTATCTATCTATCTATCTATCTATCTATCTATCTATCTATCTATCTATCTATCTATCTATCTATCTATCTATCTAAACTATATGTCCATATATCTGCACAGAAGCGATATTCTTTGCAAATATTTATCAAATTACAGCTTTATTTTCCTTACAGAAACCTTGTCCTCTGTGAAGGGATGTAAACATTCTTTTTATAGCGAAAACGCTAGAGGCATCATCATCAATATCATATGTCCACTTCGTGGCCCAGCCGACCATATCTCCCAATTTCCGGTCCTCGGCTTTTAGAAATCAAATATGTATTCAATGTGTCCCTTATGCCACGTCCAGGCATTTCTCTCTTTCTCTCTCTGTTTCTCTTTGTCCCACTCTGTCTGTCTGTCTGTCTGTCTCTCTCTCTCACACATACAAACACGGTGTATGTCTGCCTTTTCCTTTCTTTCAGTAGAATCTACCAGTTGTTGTCAGGTTCTTTAATGTTGTTTTTTGTCTATGCAAGGCCCGTTCAAATACGATCGCGGTATTGAGTTACTCATGGCTGTCTTCTGTATCTCTGAGGCATGGTTCATTTGATTATGTCAGGGTTGTGGAATCGGCCAAAAAAAACTTTCAGACTCCTACTCCAGCTCCTGGAATTTTAGAAGACCGGCTCCGACAGTTTTTTACTGGTCACATGGCATAAAATTCGGAGTTGGAGTCTGGATGTTTGTTACCGACTCCAACTCAACTAAAAAACGAAAAACTACACGACTCCGACTCGTGACTTCGACTCCACAGCCCTGGATTATGTGGCAGTCCAGGTTTAGATTGCATCGTCTTGGAAATCCACATCTTACACCGTTTGATTATATTGGGAATCCACATCTTACACCGTTTGATTATGTTAGGAATCCACATCTTTCACCGTTTGATTATATCTGTAGTATATTGTTTCCAAATATATTGATCTTTATCTGATGGAGATGTTTCTTTAGAGTCTGTAACTATCAGGATTTCTTTCATGAATATCATTTGTGTGAATGATATTCTAAGTGCTCAACTCTTAGTATAAATCTTGAAGTGTTGCTGACTTCTCTTTAGCTGTGTTAACTGTCTAAGCTAATGTCAAGGCAGCCATATTGTATGGCTCTGAAATTTGGAGACCAGCAATAAACGACAACCAAGGGGTTATATATACCTGTCACAAAAAGTAGGGGATATTGAATTTAAAAGTTATCCAAAGACAATATATTTCAAATTAGTTCATTTATTCCTTCATACAAGTAAACTTGAGCATCTTAACAAGACATTTGCGGTAAAAGAAGTGTTATGGCTTTACTCTCATGATTTTAGTCGCACTGGCAACCAAGGCGGGGTAGGTACTTCATTTTTACAAAAATATTCCAATATTTCTAAAAACGTGTAGGGCCCCCATTTGCCGCTAAACATGCATTGCAACGACGTCTCATACTGCAAATAAGCCTTCTGATGTTGTCTTGAGGAATTCTCTGCCACTCCTGCTGAAGGGCCTGGGCTAACTGCTGAAGAGTCTGTGGAGCGGCTGGACGTTGTTGGACGCGTCTATTCAGGAGGTCCCACAAATGCTCAATAGGAGACAGGTTGGGGGACATCGGCGGCCACGGTAACGTTCGGATATGCTGCATCTGAAGGTGATCTTGGACGACGCGAGCACGGTGAGGACGTGCATTGTCATCCTGGAAGATGAAATCTGGTCCGTGCCGTAGAGCAAATGGCACAACGATAGGCTCGATGATGTTGTCACGGTAGTAGAGCCCTGTGATATTGATCTGGCATATTTGAAGGTCGGTCCTGTCATTCATACAGATGTCTGCCCACACCATTACACTGCCACCTCCATAACGGTTGTGTGCAACAGTTGCAGGAGGCTGGTAACGCTCACCTCGCCGTCGCCAGACACGTATTCGACGATCATGACAATCCAAAACGAAACGGGACTCATCAGAAAACATCACTTATGCCCACTGTTGATTGGTCCACCGATGATGACGTTGGCACCAATCCATTCTTGCTCGCCTGTGTTGTGTTGACATGGGCAAAGCTACAAACGGTCTGCGTGAGGCCAGTTGCACTTGGTGCAAACGGTTTCGTACTGTCTGAGTTGAGACCCGGATTCCAGTGGTCTGTTGAAGGTGTTGCTGAAGTTGAGTAGCATTTAGAGTCCGAGTTCTGAGGGCCTGAGTAACAAGAAGTTGATCTTGGCGGCGTGTAGTGACTCTTGGGCGGCCAGTCCGAGGCAGATCAGCCACTGTGCGGAAATTTTGATACCTGTTCCACAGTCTGCTGACAACTGACTGTGAAACATTGAGGTTCCGAGCAACATGCACTTGCCGACTTCCGGTTTGCAACATGCCTATGCCTTTTTATACCTGTCCATGGTGAGAAGTGTTCATCAAACCCGAGATACACTCATTTTTGTGAAAAAGAATAATGTGTGAACTTTACGGATGGGCCCCACCTCTGTTCTTGGGATTGGCTTACTCATCACGAGTCACCAGGTCAACATGATATTGCACGGGAGAGTGGAGAAGAGCGTGCTCGATATGTCCATACAACCATTAAAATACGAAATCCACTCTTTTGTAAAATAATACATACCATCTTAAAATATCCCCTACTTTTTGTGACAGGTATATTTTCATAAATCGGTGCTTCCGTCGGAAAAAAGGATTCAAACTACCTACTATACGACCACCAATCTAGAAATGATCCCGGAAACCAAACAAGTGCTAGTGGAACAAGAAATGGGTAGACGACGCTAACGTTGGATAGGACACACATCGGAGAAAACCGAATGATAGCGTTACAAGGCAGTCCGTTGTTATGTGATCTCCAGGGTAAGAAAGGCAGGGAGAGACTGCAAAAATACATGGTGAAGGGAACTGAAGACAGACATGACAGGGATCAAGAAGAAATGGAATAACCTAGAACGAATGTCACAGGCCTTCGACAAGCCTACACCAAGCTTACACCAAGCTTACACCAAGCCATCCATCTTGTGCCATCCGTTCAATATTATTGCGTGTCGTCTTATCCTCCTGATAACTATGTCTTTTACTTTCTCCATGTGTTTTAGTCTCTCTATATTTATTCTGAGAGTCTGATTGACAGAGTGGTTATAACGCTGATCTCTCGCTTTAAATGTACGGGGTTCAAATCACGGGATCGACACGCTCCAGCCTACCCAGCTGTAAATGGGTACCTGACCGGTCACCCCACCCCACCTCTCGATGCTGGACCTAGTATGGTGAAGTCTCTAACTCTTCATTCCCCTACTGCAGTATCTGCTATGGGACTACCTTTTATATATATATTTTACCCTAAGGAGTCCCAAATAAGGACTGCCTTGTACTGATATCAGCATGTTTTATCAGAGCTTCTTCTATCCATCGCCAGCGTTTTTACCTGCTATCGTCTTCCATGACATTTGTCCGGTTCTTTTAACTTAAAAAAATATGAACAATTGTTCAAATATGGCAGACACAATTTGGGACAGGGGAATAGAATTAATCCAGAAAGGAAAGCCAGATGGCTTGGTTGAAAGATAGATACCTGATATATGGAATGACGTTTTAGTGTGGTAGAACACACACACATACAAAAAAGCATCATGAGCGCTGTTGTCAGTAGAATGAAATGTAAGGGACAGAAGACATGAAAAACAGCAAAAATTTGTCAGCTGAAGTTGCGGGGAATATTTAAGCCACGAGTTAAAATAATTACCATGATAAATACTTAACTACTTTTTAAACCTAGCACGCGCATTATTAACTCAAGACATATTGAAAAAGCAATTCACTGGTCTCCTTTACAGCCATTGCTGTAATGTGCAGTACGATTAGTTTGAAATTATTATGTTCATTGTCTGATACAAGATGACAAAACCTGATTCCATATAAATTCCGTTTCATCAATGTATTTCACCTGTCACCTCGATCGCATACAAACTAACATATGATAATATGAGTGATGTAAATAATTATCTGCCGAGAAAGAATATGAGATTAAAGATGGAGATGTCTTGGCTCATCTTAGAAGAAGTTTAGCAAGTAGCAACTTCAGCAGTAGCGATGGCAGCAAGAAATATAAACGAGGTGAAGATGAGGAAATGCGAAAATGTTATTTGTTATAATGTTTTATTAGAGAATCTTTGATTGCATTAGGAAATATAACTGAATTAAAATGCATAACTATAAGAATGTTTAACTCCAATGTCCAGTCAGTCATATTGTGTGGCTGTGAAACATGGAGAACAACAAACGCGACAACCAAGAAGTTACAGATTTTCAAAAGTGGGTAAAAAGTTCAAGGTTGTCCCATATCAGATACTGCCGTAGGGGAGTGAAGGGTTAAAGACTACACCATACTAGGTCCAGCATCGAGAGGTGGGGGGACCAGTTCCCTTCCTCGCTGCCTTTTCCTTCCCTAACTCAAAGAGAAGAATCAGGTAACCATTTACAGCTGGGTAGACTGCAGCGTGTCGGTACCGCGATTCAAACCCGGCTCGTTTGCCGCGAGAGACCAGCGCTTTACCTACTCTGTCAATCAGAAGCTCCATAAATGGGTGCTTGCATAGAGTAGAAGGACTGAACTGGTACGACAAGGCCACCAATGTGGAACTGACGACAAGAACTAGACAAACGCCAGTGGAACCAGACAAACGCTGGCGATGGATAGGGCAGACATTGAGGAAACCTGTTGATAGCATTACCTGGCAGGACTTGTTCTGGAATCCCCAAGATAAGAGAAGCATAGATAAACCCGGCAGAACACATGGAGGAGACAACTGCAGATAGAAATGACAATAAAATGAGGAAGACATTGAGCTGATGACGCTGGACAGGATGATGTGGCAAATGTTTGTTGACGGCATATGGTGTTTATAGAGCTAAAGGTTAATGAACGCATGCATTTCTATGAGTAAAGTTAGTTGCTTATCCTTTACAGGACGTGGCAATCAACTCCAGCTTTTATTGGCTGTTTGTGATTTTTCTAGGCAATTTTTTTCATTCAGTAGTTTGCCATTGCTTTCTGAACGGTACGGCGCTTATACCATTGTTAAAAATCCACACAAAGCGATCTGCTACCAAACCGCCTGCAGCAGGGTTCGAACCTGCTATATCTGGATTATGAAACTGCGTTCATATCCATTAGGCCACAGACGCCGACCTATGAGTAAAACACAGTTTTTATTTGTAAGATAAAACATTTTATCATAGAAAATGTAATCAAGAAATCATAGACTGGAGTGCTATATCGATATTACACAGTTCCTTGTAAGCGTTGAACCATCAAGGTAGATTGGTTCAAAGAAAATGGGTGTGTGTTAAAGCACTGACTTGTGGTACCAGTTTGTTGAGTATATTATTCCATGTATTAGATTATGTACCATTTGTTTATACCTTTACATCACTTTAATTTATGTTCATACGGTAAATATTTTGTGGAATAAATTGTCTATATATCTATGATGCTTAAAATGAATCTGTTTATTCTTAAAATGAAATATGTTAATTGTTCAGACCACTGTCACCACTGTCACCACTGTCACTACTGTCACTACTGTCACCACTGTCACTACTGTCACCACTGTCACTACTGTCACTACTGTCACCACTGTCACTACTGTCACTACTATCACCACTGTCACTACTGTCACCACTGTCACCACTGTCACTACTGTCACCACTGTCGCTACTGTCACCACTGTCACTACTGTCACCACTGTCACCACTGTCACTACTGTCACCACTGTCACTACTATCACCACTGTCACTACTATCAACACTGTCACTACTGTGACCACTGTCACTACTGTCACCACTGTCACTACTGTCACTACTGTCACCACTGTCACCACTGTCACTACTGTCACCACTGTCACTACTATCACCACTGTCACTACTGTCACCACTGTCACCACTGTCACTACTATCACCACTGTCACTACTATCACCACTGTCACTACTCTCACCACTGTCACTACTGTCACCACTGTCACTACTGTCACTACTGTCACTACTGTCACCACTGTCACCACTATCACCACTGTCACCACTATCACCACTGTCACTACTGTCACCACTATCACTACTGTCACCACTGTCACTACTGTCACCACTGTCACTACTATCACCACGATCACCACTGTCACCACTGTCACTACTATCACCACTGTCACTACTATCACCACTGTCACTACTATCACCACTGTCACCACTGTCACTACTGTCACCACTGTCACCACTGTCACCACTGTCACTACTGTCACCAATTTAACAACTCCCAGATGGTCAGTATAAGCGATGACAGTAAGTGTTTTAACGAACTGGTCCATTTTCTTCCATTCCATTAAAGAACTAATTAACTGTCACCAGTTGTACTGACCACCTTCTTCTTGAATCCATAGCCGCTGGCTGTCATAGCAGTCAGGGGCCATCAGCCTGATGGCGTCGTGTGGGGCAGCAACAAACTGCTTCCACTTTGCTCGGTCGGCTACCATTCTTTTTGCAGTACCCCAGCTCTGGTTCACTATTTGCATCTGGGCCTCAACAGTTCTTCGCCTATTTTTTTTGGGATTGGCCTCTGTTTCGCGGTCCTTCTGGGGTCCACAGCATAGCTGTTCTTGTGATGGCATCGGGATGTCTTCTGAGGACGTAGCCAACACAACCTTAGCGTCTACCAGCTATGATGGTTACTGACCGTCTGGGAGTTGGTAAATGTCTGAAGAAAAATCTCATACTGTACACGAGTTTTAAACTGCCATAATCATCATTTTCATTATTAATGCCCTTTAACTCCCTGAGGAGCATAAACCGTCAGTACATTCATGCCAAAACCCTGCTGTCTAGTGCCTTTCACTCAAGATCTGTCTGTCTTCTTCATCCTATTCATGCCTGTTTCCAGTTGCCTTCTCCGTGTGTTTTAGATTTCCTGTACCTCTCTTACAATGTTGATTTCAGAACATGAGCTGCTTTGAGCATGGAATAATCCTAACAGGTGTCCTGATATGTAACCTGTACGACATACATGTAAGCCCCCGTGGAGTTCCCGTGGGTTTTTAGTGGGACAACGCAAGAATAGGTCTACGGAGTCCTCTGGCATGTCGTAAAATATGCATGGTGCTGACATCTTCATCATGTACAAAACTATGGCTACAAAAACGCTCACTGCAAGAGTTTGTGATTTGGATAGGCTTCCTCAAAATGGGGTTATCTGCCGTGGTGGTTCCATGCTACAACAAGACGATAATCATCATTATCATTTTATTTTGCACGCCTTACGGAGCATGGAACTACAATTGCAGCTGGTCGCCTGGCAGACAGCCTGCTCCAACCCGTCACGTGCGCTTGCAGCGATGCTTGTTGTGGTAATTTGTTTTACACGTCGAGGTAGCCAGTCACATGCACAACCTCATATCTGTAGCCTTGTACGACATGCCTGAAGTTGTAGTAGTCCTATTCTTTCTTTGTCGCTTCAGAGACACCCCCCCCTCCCCCCGGGACGATGATGATTATGATTTCAATATAAATCACAAAGTCTCGTGCGCACATGTAATAAACGTTAAGAAACACAAACCTCTGGTATCCAGATTTAAGAAACATTAATTATGTATGCACCTATTGTTGGGGTCTGCTTGGCGGTGTGTAAAAACTTCGATTAACTTTTATGGGCGTTTTTGCTCCGCTTTCCACCCCCAGCTGCGTACATACTTTAATCCACCTAACAAACTGTGTGGCTATATCATAATTTTATAACCATTTGCCAGGAGCACGCTTTCAACACCTATTTCCGATTTATTTTGAAAACAGGTGACTTGTAATCTCTAACAGGATCTGTTCATTGGGTATACTCAGTTAAACAAAGATATGAGTCAAAACGTTAAATAAAGTACACAGACAATGGTTATCAAAGAAGTGGGACAAACCTTGAGAATAGCAGCTAAAGGCAGACGAAATCTTGTAATAAGAACGAATCCTGAAAAAAGACGTCACGTTTGAGCTGACAGTTGTTGATAAGTATGTAATGTGAGCATGATGATCTCCTGATCTTCGTAGCTTCTGTCTTGAATGTGTTGATCTTTATGTTGAATTTTCTAGAATTTGAATTAAGTCAGTTTGTATGGTTTTGCCATTTGTTGTTATCTTCGTACACCAAGTCTATAATGGTTCCAGAGATCACATACGCAGGAAGCATTCTCACTTTAAAAAAAAATAGAAACATGACTTCAAAATTGAAACAAAAAGCCAGGTCTACTAGGTCTGCCCCAGCTATTTATTGTTACATGACAAAGTTCTTGAGTCAGGGAAGGCAAAAGCAGCATGGAAATGAACCAGTCACCACCACCTCTCTAAGCTGTACTAAGTAGAAAGTCTATAACACTTCAATCCTCTAGAGCAGTATCTGTTATGGGCATACCTTTACCGTTTACCCAAATATAATTTGTAATTAATTGGTAGCATCAGCATCACACTACAGCTTCCCCCAGAAAAATAGCCCTTCAATAAATTCATACAAAGTCTCCACCAACCTGGTCCATCAGTTTAATATCTTTCTATGTCTTCTGTAATCCTTTCAAGTCTACTACTTTATTTAACAGTTCCTCTTCTACCGTGGGATGTAGAGATTTACATGTCAGTTCGTCGCTTTTAAGATCAGTCCGGTTCTCTCTCTCTACAGTTTCTTTTAATCAAATTGTAAGACAAACATGTTACTGGCCTGTTGTGCCTTTGCATGCGGAGGGGCTGCCCCCTCACGGCCTTCATGCAGGCCGTATGACCGATTCATGGCTTTACCCGCCACTTCCTTAGACGCACTCAGATCCAGGCAGAATCCCTCCTTCTTTCTCACCACGGGCTTGGGACCGACTTTTGGGACGACGTTCCTTTCAGGTCTTTTGCCACTTCTCTTCTCCTTGTATTTCTTTTACCCTGAGGATTTCAGAACAACGACTGATTTATAATATTATTAACTGGTTTCCTCATTATGTGGTACATCCAAAGTCAGCACCTTTTTATCAGCTTGTCTGGTTCTCGCTATCACTTTCACATTGCTGATCTAGTGAGCAGGTCGAACACTTTAAATACTTCGGAGCTGTTATAGACCGGAAGGGAGGCATCAAAGAAGAGTTGGCAACTCGAAAAGCAGCAGCTGGGAGACTTTTTCAGGCCATAAATCGAGGATTCCTCAGCAAGAGAGAAGTTGGTAAGAAAACGAAGATGGCTGTACACCGCTCCACCTATGTCCAGTCTTGACGTATGGATGCGAATTATGGGCAATAACTACAACCCACAAAAGCCAGATCCAGACGTAAGAAATGAGGAATTTGAGGAAGGTGGTTGAAATAACAAGAAGAGACATGGTCCGCAACCAGACGATACGTCAAGGCCTAAAATCCCACCCCCTGCAGACCCAAGTAGAGCAGTCCCAACTAAGATGGTTTGTCCATGTCTGCAGAATGGGAGAAGATCGGCTACCACGACAAGCATGGGGAACTAAGAGCCAGTGATCCAGACCTCCAGGACGACCCAGAGTCCGCTGGGAGGACAACATTAGACAATCTTTGAAGGACCGAGGACTAGAATGGAACAAGGAAGACAGCCGATAGGATAGTCTGGGGCTCTCTCTTCCAAACTTCTACACCTCACGGTAGAAGGGGAACGACTAAGTAAGTAAGTAAGTAAGATCTAGTGATGCCATTTTGATGCCCCTATTCTACAGAGGCACACGTTTATTAAACTAGTTAGGTACAGAGTATGGAAATGATTGGGAAGGATATTGCCAGTATACCAATGGTAGCACTCGAATATATTGCCCACAAAGACCACGTATACACGTCAAAACAATGACGAGATAAGAATTAAAACGAACGTTAACATTGTAAGAATCTGCAGCACATTTAGAAGACAGGGATTTTGCTTGGTACTCATTTTGTTCATTATGAAATGAGTTTCTTTAAATATTTGTAAAGCTTTGGCAAGAATTTGTATATTTTGCCTCAATATCTCCTCTCCCCAAAACTAAATGTGCTGCCCAAGGGAGACAATCAAGAGACGGGAAAACATTCACTGAAAAAAAATCACTGAAAATATACAAATACGATTATGTGAAATTTTACTAACACCATCTTCATTTAATGCTTTTACAAAATACTCTTGCACGCCGCAGATACACGTAAACGCCTCAGATAATCTTACACTCTCTGATACACTTGCACTCCTCAGACACTTTTCAACACCGCAGATACAGTTACAAACCTTATAGAGGATTACATGCCTCAGAAACTCTCACAAGTCTCAAATACTCTTACTCGCCTCTGATACTCTTACAATCTTGTATTTTAACAAAATACTGAGTAACCAACTATCTGTGCTTAGGTTTGATGTTAAAAATATCTTGCGCGTGACTGTATCTACATGAGTCAGTGTGACAGTGCGGGTTCCCTTTGGGACTAGAACGGCACTATTTAAGGTAACATGTAACCGTGCCAGTGTTTCTTATTTACTTGTAGAACTGGGCACGGCACAATTTAGGGTATCATGTAACCGTGCTTGGTAGATTATATTATGTGTTACTAGAGAGTGAGTTGTATGACTGGCTTGAAGTCCGCCAGAGGTCTTGATTCCTCTCTTCTATTTGGGGAGCCAGGTTCGTTTCTTTGTTTTAAGTCCTTCAAAGAAGATGTTGTGTTTTGTTTTAGGTAAGGTAAGGTGTTGAGAAATTCCTGCATGGTCCTTAAATACGTCTTACATTTCCACAGTAAAAGGTTATTCAAGTTCCTCAAAAGCAGGTGTAATTTTCCAAGAACGTATTTTATTTGCAACAACAACAACAGTTCAACCAAAACGAACAAAATACAGAGCAGATATTTACAGGCATGGAATTCATATTCAGCAAGGTGGCCATTTTCTTAGTATCTCAGTCAATGTACTTCTTTACTTTTGGGCAATAATGAACATAGTTTTCTCTGCACAATATACATGGAGTTTGGGGTACGGCATAATAGTCTATAGCATGTCTACTTACGATCTGGTTGAAAAATCGTGGCAAAAAAACACCGTTTCATCTTGGTTATCATACTGATACTAGCTTCTGCACATTGAAAGCTAACTAGGTGAAAAATCCTCACAATTATCTAGTCCCACAGTCTAGAATAGAATTAGTTTGCAGTAAAAACCACTGCTTGATCCACATGATCAAAGCGTTATCTAGACACATCTGTTCTCTTCAGGCTTATCAAATCAACTGACTCTTTCCCGGGGAATTTAGCTGGGATAGCGTGATTCAGCTCGCTGAGCCTAATCATTGGACTAAAGGATATCACGTGTCTAAGCGTGATATTTTGAACTGCATCTTTTTCTGACGCTCCGTTAACCTCATAAAATATACCACTGCTTAACTTTTTATTTATATTATATTTATTGTCTGTTTCCTACCAATTATCAGTCTATATTATATTTGGGTTTTAGTTATAGACCTATAGTCTGTTTTAGACAAAATAGCGGTATACACGGCCACATCAGTTCGTATTGGTTTTTTATTTTTTTATTTTAGTGTAATGACACATCGATTATGACCGCTCTGTAGCGCTCTCTGACAGCATTACAATAGTACTTTATATTATTAATTATAGACACTATTCATTTGAACACTCTTCAGACTGAAAATGATAGATTTATATATTAATTAATAATGAGTTTCATTGTCCCTTAGAGCATGCATTCTGAGTTTAGCTGTGGGGTAGCCCCATGTAGTCCCAGGGGGGTATCTGATGAGACACAGAAGAAATATGATTACTGCTTCCCCAGGCATATCGTACAAGGCTACTAATATGAGGTTGTGCATGAGGGTGGCAACCTCATAATGTCAAACTAATTACTAAAGAACCCCCCCCCCCCTTGCAAGGGCATGTGCATGTGTTGGTGCAACCTTCTCGTAAAGGGGACCAGCTGAAATAGTGGCTCCTTGTTCCATATGGAATAAAAAGGCTGATGATGATGACAATGATGATGACAATGGTGATGACAATGATGACGATACTGATGATGACAATGATGACGACATTGATGATGACAAGGATGATGACATTGATGATGACAAGGATGATGACAAGGATGATGACATTGATGATGACAAGGACGATGACAATGATGATGACAATGATGACGATACTAATGATGACAATGATGATGACATTGATGATGACAAGGATGATGATACTGATGATGACAATGATGATGATATTGATGATGACAATGATGATGATATTGATGATGACAATGATGATGACATTGATGACGACAATGATGATGACAATGATGACGATACTGATGATGACAATGATGATGACATTGATGATGACAATGACGATGACAATGATGATGACAATGATGACGACATTGATGATGACATTGATGATGACATTGATGATGACAAGGATGATGACAATGATGATGACATTGATGATGACAAGGACGATGACAATGATGACAATGATGACGATACTGATGATGACAATGATGATGAAATTGATGATGACAAGGATGATGACAATGATGATGACAATGATGACGATACTGATGATGACAATGATGATGACATTGATGATGACAATGATGACGACATTGATGATGACAATGATGATGACATTGATGATGACAAGGATGATGACAATGATGATGACATTGATGATGACAAGGACGATGACAATGATGATGACAATGATGACGATACTGATGACGACAATGATGATGACATTGGTGATGACAAGGATGATGACAATGATGATGACAATGATGACGATACTGATGATGACAATGATGATGACATTGATGATGACAATGATGACGACATTGATGACGACAATGATGATGACATTGATGATGACAAGGATGATGACAATGATGATGACAATGATGACGATACTGATGATGACAATGATGATGACATTGATGATGACAATGATGATGACAATGGTGCTGACAATGATGACGACATTGATGATGACAAGGATGATGACAATAATGATGACAATGATGATGACAATGATGATGACATTGATGATGACAACGATGATGACAATGATGATGACAATGATGATGACAATAATGATGACAATGATGAACACATTGATGATGACAATGATGATGACATTGATGATGACAATGATGATGACAATGATGATGACAATGATGATGACATTGATGATGACAATGATGATGACAATGATGACGATACTGATGATGACATTGATGATGACAATAATGATGACAATGATGATGACATTGATGATGACAATGATGATGACATTGATGATGACAATGATGATGACAATGATGATGAATTCTGATGTAGCGATAACTTCAAAAAATTTACTCATACTACTCACTCATGCACAGAATGGCACAAACAGTTATGACTCGTACCAGTTTAAAATGTATTTGGTCATCAGGTAATTATTATGTTGCGCCTTGCATAGTTGCGTATGCGGTTATATTTCTACACACTGGTATATCTGGCATGGGGCCATCCATAAAAGACGTCCAAAAAATTCTGGCATTTTTTTACCCTCCCCTCCCCCATGTCCATCTCTGTCCACTTTTGATTGACCCCTCCCCCCTTGTGGACGTCTACTCCACGTGGTCTTAATTAAACATATAAGCTTAAATTTTTAACCTATACTTAAAACTTAAAAATATAATTATGACATCACAATAATTGTGATGTCGGTTCCCAGAGAGTTAATACACTAATGTTGTTTGTTCCAGAGAACAGGAGCATAGCAGTTAAAACCTCTTCGTATTAGAGATTTTGAGTCTAGAAGGACTGGAAGGTCTGGCAAGGGGGATAAAATCCGATGAACGTTTATTTGGGTTTAGCTGGACAAGTAAGAAGCTTTCCATGATAAGAGTGTTTGTTACTCTTGGTAGATTTGTATGTGAGTGAGAGTTGCCATGTGGTTTGTGAATTGGACGTCCACTTTCAACTGAATTACCCCCCCCCACCTCCCCCATGTCCACAGTTGCCCACTTTTTACATACCCCTCCCTCCCCCCTCTCCTGTGGATGTCTTGTATGGATAGCCCCGATTGGTACATCCCATTCATTACCGTTCTGCTCCCAGAAAGGGGCGAAGGTCTTCAATGAAAGTTTTCTTGGGTCTTGGTTTTAAGGACCTTCATTGCACACGGACAACGCCATGAGTGCTCCGATATCTCCCCCTTAGGTCACACAAGGAGGATCTCACAAACTCCGTAGCAACGGCGAGAATCTCGGTACGTGGATAAAGGAATCGCACATTCTATAAATATTTTTGTGGCGGGCAGGTTTCCAAATTTTTACATTTTAACAGGGCAGCGGCAGTATCGTACTCTTTACGATTTCCAACTGCTGAATAATTGTTAACGTGCGCACCTTGCACATGGGACCTCCTATTTTTTTGCCCTTATCCGAGAAGGCTAGGCTTCCAACCTCACTACCCAATAGATCGGGTGGGAGTAGTATAACATCATTAGGAAACAATGGATCTGAGAAAAAAAATCTCCATAAATTACATCCCTGTACTGGGAAGCGAACCCAGTACCTTTGGAATTCGAGGCGGACGCCATACTTCTTAGCCACTCCGATCTCCCACCTAGTTCGACTTACCTGAGGGTGGAGTAGTCCTATTCTTTATTTGTCTCTTCAGAGACCTGCAGCCTGGAATAGATGGCCAAGACTTCCTGTCCAATGCCATCCATTTAAGGCCTCTTCTTGTCTCCTTTATCAATGTCATATCTGTTTCCACTTTCATTCTATATGTTATTGTTTCCACTTTCATTCTATATGTTATTGTTTCCACTTTCATTCTATATGTTATTGTTTCAACTTTCATTCTATATGTTATTGTTTCACTTTCATTCTATATATTATTGTTTCCACTTTCATTCTATATGTTATTGTTTCCACTTTCATTCTATATATTATTGTTTCCACTTTCATTCTATATGTTATTGTTTCCACTTTCATTCTATATGTTATTGTTTCCACTTTCATTCTATATGTATTGTCTCCACTTTCGTTCTATATGTTATTGTTTCCATTTCAATCTACCTCTTGTGCCCTCTATCTTTCACGACAATCATTTACATTGTCACATTATATTCCGACTCTTATTTTCTAATAACAACCCAGATTAAGAGGACTGGTTCATTCTGATGGCAGAAATAAGCTTCCATTGTACATTGGTCTCTTTTATGACATCCTCGTGTGTCCTTTAACTGGCGATGACATTCTTAACATGCTGCTTCTGGGAGTCGGAGTGGCTCCGAGGTATGGCGTCCGCCTCGAATTCTGAAGGTACCGGGTTTGAACCCCCGTAGAGGGAATACAATTTTGGAAATTTATTTTCAAAACCAGTGGTCATAATGATGTCATCTCCCCCCCCCCCCTTCCCCCCCCCCTTCCCCCCCCCCCCCCCCTTTCCCGCTTGGTCTCCTGAGTTGTGAGATCGGTTGCCTAGCTATCTTCGGAAAGAGCGAAAATATAGGAGGTCCCGTGTGCAAGCTGCGCACGTTGAAATCCCACGGCAGTTGGAAATCGTAAAGAGTAGGCAATAAGGCCGCTGCCCTGACAAAATTTAAAAATTAGAAACTTACCCACCACAAAAATATTTATACAATGTGTAATTCCTATATATACACATTGGGATTCTCGTCGGTGCTACGGAGCTCATGCACAGTGCTGAGATCCTCCTTGTGTAATCTAAAGGAGGAGATCGGAGCACTGATGAAGTTGTCCGTGTGCAATGACAGTCCTTAAAAAACCAAACCAAACTAAATACTCTTCTATAACACTATGTGTGGAATGTTCGTGTTTATTAATTGTCTGTGGTTTTCTTCAATATTCCAGCATTTGCTCCATGTAACGACGAAGATTTCTATTCTTTAATGCCGTTTGCAAAGATCTGTTCCAAATAAGATTTTTATTTTCTGGCATATTATTTATAAAGTATAGACCAGTAAAAGCTTTGGTTGATTCTCCTACTTCTTCTTCAAGTACGATGCCTAATGGCTTAGGCAATCATGTCTCTCCACAACTTCATGTCTCCAGTACCGATTATCAATTCTGTGGTTGACCTCTCTCCATGACAAGACGTGAAACTGTTCAATATTTTCTATATTTGTCGCTCCATATATCGTTTTCCTTCAATCTTTCCTGTTGTCACGATATATTCCTGCTTTCTTTTTCTCATGACGTGACCAACGACAGTCGATTGCCTCCTTCTGAAGTCAGTAATAAGTTTCCTTTGTGCATTAACTCTTTCACTCATTATTCTTCCTAGCTACACGCGATATTTTTAACATTCTTGCGTAAAACCACTCTCTCTGGCCTCTAATGCTTTTTCCACTTATTTACTAATTGCCCATGACTAACCTCCGTATGTCCGGGATTGGTTCTATATAACATCTGTTTCAAACTATTAGTGAAATATTAAATGCTTGCAACTGAAACTGGACAACTGAACACATTTATTCTAACTGGAATTTGGTTCACGAAATATTTTTATGCACTAATTTGGTCACTGATTTATTACTGTCTTTCTTGAGCTTGCAGCTTTTATTTTTGGACTTGATTTCGAATGTTGAAGATGGTTTGTTTGCTGCGGCCACGACTTCATTTAGGCACTGATGATTATTAATTTCTGTTTTCAGCATCTGGGGTAAACTAACTTTCCGACGATCTGGTGATAATGGAAAGTTTATTTTAGCATAAGATTTGGGTTTTGTAACATCTTGATCAAGTTCAATCGAGCCCAAACTTGAATGATGCTCTCGCTGATCAGAGCAATCAGATAACGAATCATCGATGGATGCGTATGATGCATGAAGCATCATGATTTTACCAGAAATACTGTTTTTTGCACACGTCTTTAATCCCGGTTGTAACAACTCATATGTGGACATTGGATAGGAAGAACGATCGTTGCTATATTCATGGTTTTCAGATTGGGGCATGGTGGTCTCTTTGGAGCTACTTGTCAAGACTTCAGGACTTGGAACAGTTCCGGCACTGAGATCTAAAGAAGTAGTTTCACAATCTCTTATAAGATTTGAACACGCAATATGGGTCATGTTGTTAGTGTTAACATTGTGTTGGGACTTGCATGAATAGGTGTTGCATAAGTTTATCCGGCGTTGGTTTACATTGGTCCCAGGGATGCAACGATGATTCAAAACCTTGCCGTTAACCTCTGGAGAGTGCAATGATTTCAGTGATGGCACTATAACAGCAGACTCAGGAGGAAGTGAAGGAGTATTTAATCTAGGGGAGGAAGGATTTACATGAGGACTGCTACTATAGGGTAAGTGTTTGACATTGTTACGGATAAAATAAAAGTCTTCAGGAAATTCTAATGCGGAAGACACGATCTCACTATTTCTCAAAACATTATTAGCAACTGTTGTGTTTCTGCTTAAGGCTTCATTGTTCACAAGTTGAAATTGAACATCGAGTGCATTACTTCTGGCAGTTCGGGAATCCATATTCTCACATAAGCCACAAGCATGTGACAAACCCTGATTTAGTTCCCCTTCCAGAGAAGAAATTCCACTCCCACGACTTAACAACCGACATGGTACTGCGCTCCCTGATGCTGGCGGCACAGAATGTTGTTTAATAGTGTTGTCAAGGTAACATGCATTGTGGACAATGTAGTTACTGTAGTTTTTACCACTGCACGTCTGCAGCTCATCTGCAGCAAGTATAGAGTAATCGCTCTTGTCGTGAAGTGTCAAAGGGTTACTGTCTGTTGATGAAGTACCGTCTTGGGAAGAGCTGGTTAAGACATTTGATGTTACTGTACTATGATGAGGACTGGAGAGGGGCTTGGCACAAATGGTGGACTCGGACATGATGGGATCAGTTTTCAATCCGGACAAAATAATAAACTCTACCATGAACTGGTAAATGTAGCAATATTCCTCCTGAAATTAAAACAAAAAAACATTTATTACACCTATGTGTCACTGTTATTTTGCAGTTGAGAATAGAAACGAAAAAATGCAGTTAAGAAAGAAAATGATGATGATGAGTGAAGCGATCAACAAGATTAACTAGCAGTAGTAGTAATAGTGGAGCCTCGGTAACACAGTGGTTAGCGCACTGACTTCCTAGCTCGGTGGTCCATGGTTCGATCCCCAGTTAAGGTGGGATTTTTTTTAGACCGCAAACAGCTCCGGGGTCGACCCAGCCTCATGAATCTGGTACTAGATCAAATCTGGGAAGGTTAAGGCGGCCGGAGTGATGCTGACCACATCACCCCTAGTGTGCCGATGGTCAAGAAAATACGGGTCTAACACCGTATTCCCAATATGCCTCAATAAGCGTGTATCTGGATTCTTTACCTTCTTTTTTTTATAGTAGTAATAGTAGAGTAGCCCCCTTCAGTCATAATTAATATTGAAATGCGCCCCTGAGTTGACAGCCCCCAGTTGATTTTTTTCCTGTTGATCCTTTGGCGTGTTCTTTTCTTTTCTGCTTGTTGTGGGAGCTTTTTTTTTTCCCCAATCTGACGTGGCGCCTTAGTGACCATCGCAACTTAGATGCGATTGGCAGCTTCAACCTCCCATGTTGCTGGATATATGTCCAGTACTTTCATGTCTCTCTTGCACTCATTTTTGAAGCTCAGCTGTGGTCGCCCGACTGTTCTTTTGTCATCTGTCAGTAGTACGTAGAAGATATTTTGGGGATGTGACCATCTTACATGCGGCGGACAAGCCAAGCCAGTGTATTCTGGGCTGTCTAAGCAGCGTACACGTGCTTTGAAGTCCAGCACGTGACAGAACCTACAAGAGTAACTAACAATCAGTATAATAGAAGTCTGTGATATGAAAATGTAAAGAGGTAAAGAATGGTATAACAAGGTGACCAATGTGGATTTGAAAATAAGAAGCAGGCATGTGTCAGCGGAAAAGTAGAAGAACCTGACGATGGACAGAACACACATTGAGAATACATGTTGATAGCATTACAAGACAGCTGTTGTTCTGGAATCCTCAGGACAAGAGAGGTAGAGCTAGACTGAGAAACACATGGAGAACAGAACTGGACACATAAATAAAATGGATAACGAAGACGTGGAATTTGTTAAAAGCCGATGCACTTTGGGAAGCTAAGGGGTTGTTGTTGTTGTTGTTGTTGTTTAACTAGGGCTGCTGAGCTTCTCGCTCTTTTGCAGCCAAAACCAAGTTGAAGAGTCCTTGGTATTATCTACACTGTAGATCTAGGCTTTTCCTGTGGCTTTTCTGCCTTTTCCGAAACTTGCTGAGTTGAAGTCATGAGCTTTTGTTTCTCCAGCTTGGCTTGCATTTAATGGATCGTCACATCTGGTTTCAAGCTAGGACTAAGAAGAGCGTAGAATACTGTGCATTACCCGCCATCCAAGGAGAGCTGTCCAATTATGCAGAGCTAAAATACTTTGCTCTGGTTGGGGACTCTGTCAAGGAATTTCACGTTCTGCACAGAGCCACTTCTGCATGTAGTCAACCAGGTCAAAGCCAAAGAATCACGACTGGGGTCAAGTGACTCCTCCAAGCTTAGTGTGCAGCGTTGGGTTCTCAACAAGTTTCACCACAGGGGTCATCCCTGGAAGTGTGTGGATGTTTTAAAGATTCAATGAGGGTGTAATTAGAGGTTCACTTCCACACACACACACACACACACACACACACACACACACACACACACATATATATATATATATATATATATATATATATATATATATATATATATATATATATATATATATATATATATATATATATATATATATATATATATATATATATCTTGTAGCATTGTGCATAGCTGGTGGTCATATAAGGATGACTCCAGATATGCCTTCATGCATAAGCTAAGGGATAACATTTATAAAGAATGAAGGGAACAAAATTGTAATATAGATAGTCGAGAAGAGAAATAAATGATTAGGTTAGCAATTATTTTAGATTAAAGGGAAAAACAATGTGGATAACTGTGGAAATTCTGGAGCTAATGCATGCTTCACAGGAATGGGCGAACCTCTGCACCTTTGGGTAAAAAAGGAATGAAAGCCCTGTTTAAATGTTGGAATAGAACCAGGAAGGATCAAAGGTTACATAACAATGTATTGCAATCTGTTTGAGGGCAAGTTCGGACACAACAGGCTAATTACCAAGAGTATATTAATACTTCAATGTGGTGGAACCACTTCTTCAGGATTTATTAAATCCGCAGTGTTGGATAGCCATAATGGCCAGGAATATGTATTAAAGATAGTATCTCGGGAAATACAATATGTTACAAGGTTAGTATAACATATATATATATATATATATATATATATATATATATATATATATATATATATATATATATATATATATATATATATATATATATATATATATACACACACAAGTGTTTATAAAGTCTCTGTGCAGTGAAATTTACGCCCGGGCGAGACTACGTCACCAGAAATATGGTTTTCAATTGGGGCTTTTTGTGTAATGCTGCACACGGGATTGTGGAACACAGCATTGGAACACAGAATATCATGACGTAAATTTGCATCATTCGTGACGTAATTTCTAAAATATTTTTCAAATTCACTGCACAGCGACTTTATAAACACCCTGTATATATATATATATATATATATATATATATATATATATATATATATATATATATATATATATATATATATATATATATATATATATATATATATATATACTGGTGGAAAATGCCAATGTGTCGAGATTGATCATAAAAGAATATATGTAGCGGACAAAGAAATAAGTGTGTGAGAAAGCATAGGATTATACAATTATGGATGTCAAAACGAAAATATAAAAGCAGAAAATTGTACGGATACTGTATATTAAAGAAATTGATAACTGTTGCAAAATATGTTGGAGCAAAATGTGATTCATAAAATTTTCTGTATAAATAAAGTTGAAAGTCGTTTAAATATGGAGTCATCGAAGAATCTATGAAAAGTTCAAGTTCGTGATTTTATCATTATGACAGTTGCCAGTTTTACTGTTTATGGACACGAATATACATGTTCAAACATATACGATTCTTCAGAAACGAAGTAAGCCAGTTACATTCAACAAGTTAAACTAACTACATTGACACGTTTGGCGTTATAACAAAAGTATTTATTCATCGAGTCAACGTACGAATACAAACATATGAAAAAACCCTAGACAATGCTCGGGACAATCATAGTTACTCTTAACACAGACTAAGATACTGGTTTAAAACTTGGAAAGTTTGCCTACTATACTAGGGACAAGCTGTGGTCGATGTCTCCGAACCAGACGGACAGCGTTGAACACGTCCACTTCTTTCTCCTGCTTGACCTGGTCACAACACGCCGTTATAGCACAGTATAGGCCAGAGTGACTGCAGCCATCTCTGTCAGAAGAGAGAGTCATATCAGGAACATCAAATATGGACGTAGAGGGAGGATGATTATGATGGTGATGAGGATGGTGGTGATGATGATGGTGGTGGTGATGATGGTAGTGGTGGAATAGTGGTGGTGATGATGGTGGAAATGATGATGATGACAAAGTTTGCATTGGTTCTCTTGATTTATTTTATATCATCATCATCATTTTCCTCTCGCTGATGACGGAACATGCGACCACCTTTGCAACTGTCTCCCTTGCATGAAGCTTGATGTAAAAAGTTCATGTGCTCTGGCAGCAGTGGCATCTGTAGCATTGGGTTTGTATGTTGAAGCTGTTAGTCACATGCACAACCTAATGAAAGTTGCCTCTTACGACATGCTACAACAGCTATAAGAAGGAATGTGTCTGTTTTAACATGGTAGTCTTGGAAAAGAGAGATGTTAAATTGTTGCGACAGACTATGGAACGTTCTAGTATACCGATATGATATACTTCATTGAGAGAGAGAGAGAGAGACAGGGACAGGGAGAGAGACAGAGACGTTTGATAATACAACTATTCCCATACTCGTAGCAAGTCATACGGCACAAAAACTGATCGAGCCAACGATCATGATCAGTTGTGCTGGCCAGATGTGGAGAAAGACAGACTACACTGCACAGCTTGAGAACATGGCAAGGAAAACGTCATCATCAGGAATTATAGAGAACACTAGCCTCAAGAATTTGTATAGAGACATCACGGGCTACCCCAGTTACATGGCACGTGATGATGACAATCTATTTACTTTAAGTATCCGAGTACTTTGTTCAAAGAATATCAAGTCTAACAATAACAATTAGAATATTAATGTCTAATCAGTCGTGTTGTTTAGCTCTGAAACAGGAGAACAACAAAAACAACAATCACAAAGTTAAATACTTTCTCAAAAAGGTGCTTGCGTAGATTAGAAGGATTAAAATGGAACGATACAGCCGCCAATCTGGAGCTGATGACAAGAACCAGACAAGTGCCAGCGGAACAAGAGATGAGAAGCTGCTGGAGATGTATATGAAACACACACACACTGGAGACACTTGTTGATAGAATGACCAGTCAGTCTTTGTTCTGACATCCCCTGGGCTAGAGAACCGGATGTAGACCGGAAACTACATGCAGACGAGAGCTGGAGACAGAAATGAAAATGTTGAGGAAGGCATGCAAAGACCTTGAGCTCGTGGCACGTGACAGGAAGACTTAGCATACGTTTGTTGAAAGCCTATGCTCCTTGGGAAGCTGAAGGTTACTAATGATGATGATCAGAGTATTTTCTTTGAAGGATAATATGAAGATCGTTCAGAAATACACTATGCATATTATCTAAGACACGCGAACCAAAGCGTGAGTCATATCTAGAATGACTGTTCCTGTTTCACTTCCTAACGAGCAGACAACCACCACTGCAGTCGGCCTGCATAAAGAAAACCTGCGCCAAAACGCTTCATGTGCTCTTCCAGTTGTGCTTTCTTTAGCATGTTGTTTTAAATGATGCCATTGCTAGCCAAATGGACAGCCTCATTTATCGTATAAAATCACACCTAAAGGTCTTTTATATTTGAAGATGCGCCCTTATAAAACCGACTAGGTTGAACGGACGCGCGTCGCCAAAAAGAGGCAAAACTTTATTTTTAAAACAAAAGCCTCATTTATATAAAATCGTATGACATGGCTAGTTGGTGCAGTGGTAAGATTCTCTCTTTGTCTGCTAAGAGACCTACTGTAAATCATATAGAAAGTGTACTGTCTTAGACTGTTATGGGAATGAAACAAAGGCTAAGAGAAATAAATCATACTTTGAGATAACACAGATTGGCTGTCTGCTCTTATTACACTTCTGCCAATCATTCACGTGATCCATTACAGCCAGCAGTGACCTTGACTGTATTCCCACTCCTTTACCATACCGTCGACTTCTTTCTCCATCTTTAATACGATCTTCACTGCAGCTGCGACCGTGAAGTTTATCGCTGCAGGAACTGCTGTTGCGGACGAGATGATTGGTATCACTGCCACGCTTGCAAGTACTCAAGACCTGGAACATCCTGACAATAGTTTCGTCATGCCACAGTTCACATCCCACTAGGTTGTTCATCACCTGGAAGAGACAAGCAGCGATCATGCTCATAGCGAGTGTTACACTTGTTCGATCGAAAATGTGAGAGTGGCAGTAGTATAGCAGGGGGAAGAATACGCTAAGAGCCTGGAGAGGACATCTGTAACGGAATTGCCTCCCCTGTTTTGCAGTAGTGGTCCAACAGTGGCCAAAACTCAAGAGTATCTAATATGGGTCTTTAAAGGTGTCTACTTTCACACAAGATTACTCTTGGCAGAGTTGTAGATAGAAGGATAATGACGCTTCTACCTCATGGGAGATTTCATAAGATATTTCAAAAGTCAAGAACAATGCTGCATTGGGCAGAGCAATTGTTAACTTATATCTGAACCGCCGCCTTTTATGAAGAATTAGACAATTATTTATTTCAGCTCGTTCAAGCCTCCATCCTTATTTACTCAGTGGAATTCTTATTATTATGGTATAGCTGTATTATAGAGTGTATTTAGTAAATTGACTGAGACAAACATGCAGTACGTTCAAAATGATTAAATCGACGTTAATATTGTATATTTACAAATAACAGATTTAATAATCAACTATGTTTTACCAGTTTAAAAAAATGGAATAATCTTTAACAGAAAATATCCATCATCGTGTGATGGTAGATTTTTTTTAGGTAAGAAGTCACTTGGCAGCTTTTAGGTTTGACTTAGCTGCAAATTGTAGTTTCTTCTACCGCTGAGTTTTTTGGGGGGTTCTGTGCAGATAGGTCACTGGAGTTCTCGCGTCTCTGGTCAAAATTAAAGGCGCAGCACGTTCCAAGAAAGATCAGGGAGTAACTGCAAAGCTGGTCCCGCATCTCTAAGATCCTCTGATGATGGTGTCTAGTTCGACATCAGTCCACGTCTACTCTCACTTTGATCCAGAGATTAGTACCCTCCCTGGTACCACCAACAACTATGGTAAAACAATAGAAACAAAACGTTCTCCTGAGTATTGCGTCTCCCAACACATGGTTATTGGTCCCCTTCTCCCTATTGCACCATCCCATCTACCTCAGAATTTACCCTCGATAAGAATTATGCTTAGTCCATCGAGAGAAAACTGTCTTTACATTTAAATTGAATAGCTGTTATATTTACTTTACATTTAAATGAAAATGTTAATACCGTAGTATAGATAGAATATGTTTACATTTACATCTACACTGGTTGAAAAATGTTCACAATGTAGATTGAATATGTTTTCATTTACATCTACACTGGTTGAAAAGCTTGAAAACTTTAATTATTTTAAAGTGAATATGTTTACATAGGCATTTACACTGGTTTGTACTTGTAAATATTATAATTAGAAAGTACGTCATTTCTTTCATCTTTTCCTCCCTTGTCATAAAATTGCATTGATACACCGATAAAATTATTATTTGTAATTATAAAGTAAGATAGTATAGAAATAAAAATAGTTGGGTTATGACGCGTCTTCTTTCCCCACGCCAGTCAGTGCTTGGAGTTTAGCTAGACAGAATCGTAGTGTAAAGATACTATCGTTTGCCAGTGACCTTGAAAATATCGGTAACAATTTTGACGGAATTAGCTTTGTTTCAGACCAAAAGGGGGAAAAGGAGGAGAGAGGCAAGTGTATTTTTAGAATGAGACTTTTGCCACAAATGGTTGAAACACGCAAAAATGTAGGCAAACGCGGGCGATTGTTAGCGGCAGATGGAAAAATTCGACACTAAGTCAAATATTTGTTCGTTCCATAAGCACGCAGAGTGACTGATATTTAAAAAAAACACGCCTCGCTTTGTCTGCAAATTGGTACATTTTATGACGTCACAGACTTGTTGTTTCGAAACTGAACTACACAGAAGCGGGGAGAGAGATGGCGTGTTTAGGTAATATTAGAAATTGAAACTCACATGGAAAATATATGGAATTCTTTATTTCCAATACTAGGGCCATAAAAGTTGGTTAGTTTGATAGCATATGATCTCCTAAGTAATATTATGTTACAATTTTCAAGATCGCCCCATTAAAAGTAAAGATATTGACAAAAGACTAGATATGCCCAGACAGATGAACGAACAGACGCTTGTTTTTGCATTCACTATCGGTGACAAATTTTTTTCCACGCGTTGTTAAAAAGAGGCAGAAGAGGGGAGGGTAAAAGTCCATGAGGGAGAGATATTATGGGATGGCCTAAAACTAAAAATATTTGGTAGTGGAAATCTTGAAGTGAATGAGAGGCAGAACTTGTTAGGACAAAAACCAAGACTGTTTTTAACTTTTAATGCCAAAATGTGACCGACGTACATTTGAAAAATTGAGATGTAATTTTGACTTTATTTTCAAATTCAAAATTGAAAAGCTTAGTCTTCCGATCTGATTGGCCAACGCATTTTTTATTAGGGAAAACTTTGTTAGGTTTTTGCCATTTTGAAGAAAGCTGTCCCTGAAGCAGGTCGATGTGATCCTAGAAGTGTGACTTTTATTTGTAACTAAAACAAAAAGTATTTGTCATAGTCTAGCCAGCAGCAAAGCTGAATTTGTGCTATCCATCGCACCTGTGCTTATTTCATTGAATTCTGGTAAGAAGAATATCTATATTATTATGTAATATGTGCACGGTAGAAGGGGAACGACTAAGTAAGTAAGTAAGTAAGCAAAGGCAAAAAGTGGGAAAGTGTATGGCATGCCTAAAGAGACAGTTTGGGTATATCTATTTGATTTATGTTTGAATATTGCATTGTTGGAATTAAAAATTATTGTAAGACTAAAGTAAAATAGCAAGCCTCTGTGTTCGCTGAACACTATTGATTTGCCTGGAGCGTTTATATTTTGTAATAGAAGAAACTTATATGCATATAAGGAGATGTACATACTCCTATTAAATTGTGTTGAAGAAGACTATGTAAAATGACAGTGGCGTATCTGCCATATGGACCTGAGGTGTGGTCACAATATGATGTGAGTTCGTATAAATTAGGGGCTGGTGCACTTGAATGCACACGAGGCTGAACCCCATCTTGTCAGGTAGAGAGTTGAGGGAAAAATATAACAGATATGAAAAGGCCAGGGTGTCTTTTATGTTGCAGGGTTTTATTTCCTGTTACCAGCCGGTGACTGAAAAGCTGAAGTACGAGTGAAGACAGTAACGTCTCCAGTACAGCGTGTTCTGTATAAATAATTGTCAAGTGGAGCTCTGAGAGCTGATGTTCTTTACAGAGCCATATCAACGATTGAATCTTCACGAAGGAAATTTCAGGTTATGTGCTACAATCTGGGCAATCTGACACTTTATCTGGAGAAAACTGTTTCCCTACCCATTAACAGAAACTCTCGGGGGAAATGATGACATAAGAAGTCTCTCCAATAACTAACTCACAGTATTAATTATTACTTAACAGCCTGTGAAACACCTTACGGAACATTTTAATATTAATAGTAGTATTGTTGGACCAAGAGTCCTTATTTTCAGTTCACTTTTCAGTGTAACATACATTTTCTTCAGTTTTAAAAGACCTGTCCAAAAGAGATTGCAGGACAGGCACAATAAATTGTACAAAAAAATATTTCCAATTTGAAAACTAAACAACAGAGTTATTAAGATTCTATTAGAGAGTTATACTATGTTGTTTCGATGTACCATCATTTCATTGCATCCCCTAGACACTAGCCACATCAAACACCATACATTAGAATTAATTTACAGCACCGTGTGAGATCTTGAGAGGTAGCGTTAGGTCCCTTGAGAACTCATCTTCTTCAACCACTAGACTCAAGGTCTTACATAGCTTGACCTCACACGGTTAACACATCTAACTCTATCATTCTTATCTTTTACCATCATAACCTCTCCAGCAATGTACTTTGCTACATCCCTGCTCCTTATGGAACTTTGGACTACTTATGCTTTTAGTTCTCTTTAAGAGAATAGTAATAAAGCAGTCACCACCAGTGGTGGTTCATGAAATCATCATTCTATACGCTGAGGTTGCCGGCCTCAAATGACTTGGACATCCACAAGCAATTTTCACATATTAATATTCACATGGTAATATATACATGTTAGTTCACATGTTAGTAATGAAAAATATAGAATGAAAAATGCACAACTTACGCCAATCTTGGCTCACAGACTGTGTGCTCAGATGAATAAAGGCACTGGAATAGGCCTCTTACACGTTTTATTAGGGGTCGTTATTGTAACAATGAATTCCCACTTTGACTCTGTGCTTTAGATTCATCAGATTCCCGGTGTCCTTGTTAAATGGTAGAGTTTATTCTGGGCTCTGAAGTCCTCAAAACTGCTCAAACAATGGTCCGGTTCCGATATAAGAAACTTGATTCTAGGATCTGGCAAGGTCTGGTTGTCGTCTTGGTAAGCGATTCTCACAGTGAACTAGACTTGCAAAGCGTGTCAGATTATAATCACTGTCTTCCCCCGTATTTGTTTGTTACGATGCTAAGCAGGGTTCCAGTCGTTTCAAACATGCGTTTTTAGGTGGGGTAACTTCGCAATTATTTCCGTCTGACATTCTGTGCGTGATGCAAAAGGTCACCTCTGCCATATATGGCAATAAAACATCCGATTGCCTTCTCTTCAAATGCCTACAATTACATCTTACTTTCCTCAAGGTGTGCAGGAAACGATTATATCATTCCTGTGCGCTGACAAATAAGTTATCTCTCCGTAGTGGCTACCAAACTTTCAGCGTATGACCATCTTGGCGAGGAACACACCTTGTCCTTATCAGCGATTAAACAACTGCGCTGGGCGATTTTAGTGTTAATCTGTAGTCTGATGTCGGCCATACCCGAGATTAACCAACATGGTTTTCGGTTAATATTGCATCACCTGTCCGCTCTTCTATCGTCGTCACACAGTTGGTCCCTTTTAAGGGTTGGGAAAAGTCATGCTGGCAACTCGCTCCTCTTGTAGAGCCAAACATCATGGGGGACATGTTCTAATTAGTTTGTTGTCCTCACATAGACATGGACATTTGTTTATCTTCCTCTCGTAGACATGGACACATGTTTGTCATCCTCACATAGACATGGACACATGTTTGTCGTCTTCACCTGGACATGGACACACGTTTGTCTTCCTCTCATTGACATGGAAATATGTTTGTCGTCTTCACATAGACATGGACACACGTTTGTCTTCCTCGCATGGACACATGTCTGTCGTCTTCATATAGACATGGACACATGTTTGTAGTCTTCACATAGACATGGAGACACGTTTGTCTTCCTCACATAGACATGGACACATGTTTGTCTTCCTGACATAGACATGGACCATGTGTGTCATCCTCACATTGACATATACACATTTTTGTCTTCCTCACACAGACATGCACAAATCTATGTCTTCCTCACATAGACATGGAAACATTTTTGTCTTTTTCGCATAGACATGTACACGTTTGTCTTCCTCACATAGACATGGACAAATCTTTGTCTTCCTCACATAGACATGGACACACGTTTGTCTTCCTCTCATAGACATGGACACATGTTTGTCTTCCTCACATAGACATGAACACATGTTGTCGTCCTCACATATACATCGACATATATTTATCTTAAACACATAGATATGGACACACGTTTGCATTCCTTACATAGACATGGACACACGTTTGTCTTCCTCACATAGATATGGACACATGTTTGTCTTCGTCACATTGACATGGACACACTTTTGTCTTCCTCACATAGACATGGACACATGTTTGTTGTCCTCACATAGACATGGATATATGTTTGTCGTCCTCACAGAGACATCGACATATGTTTTTCTGCCTCACATAGACATAGACACATGTGTGTCGTCCTCACATAGACATGGACACATGTTTCTCGTCCTCAAACAGACATGGACATATGTTTGTTGTTCTCACATAGACATGGACACATGGGTTGCTTTCCTCACATAGATATGGGCACATTTTTGTCTTCCTCACATAGACATGGACACATTTAAAAAAAAAAAACAAAGTTTGCCTCGTTTTGGCGAGCCGCGTCCCGTTCAACCTAGTCGGTTATATTAGGGCGCATGTCCAAATATAAAAGACCACTAGATCTAACGTATTCTACCATTGACATGGACACATGTTTGTCTTTATCAAATAGACATGGACACTTGTTTGTCTTCCTCGCCATAGATATAGACACTCGTTTGTCTTCCTCACATAGACATGGAGATATGTGTGTCTTCCTCACTTAAAAATGGACACACGTTTGCCTTCCTCACATAGACATGGACACATGAGTTGTCTTCCTCACATAGACATATGTTTGTCTTCCCCACATAGACATGGACACATGTTTGTCTTCATCACATAGTCATGGATACATGTTTGTCTATCTCACATAGACATGGACACATGCTTGTCATCCTCACATAGAAATATACACATGTTTGTTCTCCTCACATAGACATGGACACACGTTTGTCTTCCTCACATAGACATGGACACATGTTTGTCTTCCTCACATAAACATATGTGTGTCTTCTTCTCATAGACATGGGCACATGTTTGTCTTCCTCACATAGACATGGGCAATGTTTGTCTTCCTGACATATATATGAACAATGTTTGTATTCCTCACATAGACATGACACATGTTAGTCTTTCTTACATAGACATGGACACATGTTTGTCTTCCTCTCATAGACATGAACACATGTATGTCTTCCTCACATAGACATGGACACATCTTTGTCTGCCAGAATTTTTGTTAAGAAATGTTATTATTTGGGTGCCCGATGGCCGGTTTGCACGATGCCTTCTATTGGCATCAGTCATCATCATTAATTGTAGAGATTTCTGTTAAGACATAACTATTCATCGATATACTCCATGGAACCACCTGTGCGTTACCTGGGCTTCAAAGAAGAATATAGAACAAAACCCCTACCTCTCATGTCACTGGAAATGAATAAGAGTGTTGACCATGTTGTCCGCTACCACGTTAAGTAGACAATTTAAATAAAAATAACATTATCAACAACACAGGCTAAGCAACCACTACACATAAGTTAAATAACTTAACGCAGACATCCAAGACGGAAAAATATCATCTGTTAATGAAGTTCACGTCGCAGCCTAGAGAAAGTTTGGGAGGAGTTTGGGCCGTTGATTCACCTTCTTTCACTTGTAGAAAAGTCTTCAGATTTGACATCTCGACTGTTCGATTACTACAGAAACAAAGGGAAACTGCACACGAGGCCGCAGGAAACAAAAAAAGAAAGTACAAATGATATCCTCAGATTTTACCAAACCAGGTGGAAGATAATAAAAAGAAAGAAGCTGAACACATGAGAAATCGTGCTGTTTTCGGGATATGAGGAAGTAAGTGTAGCTCTCGTGATGTCAAAGAAAGCGCATAAAGCTTTCATAGAATAGGAGGAAATAAGACTCAGACTATCATCAGCAACATTCAAATCTGGCAACAGAAAAATGTCAAGATGTAGTACTTCATCTGTAGCTACATCATGATCGTTGGCTCCATCAGGTCTAGTGGTAATGGCTTGCTGAGACATGTTCAGGTGAAGAAAGTTCAGGGCACTGTGAAATCGAGGAAAGTCAAATCCATCATCAAACAACAGAACTGAATAAAAAAGATAAGTTTCCCGTGGCATCGAGAACAAAATCCGAAAGTCACCAAGGCCGTAATTTTGTTAATGATGAACATGACACTGGCAATGTATTAATTCCAGCATGAGAAGTGTTATGTATATCCATCTGCAATTTGTAAATTTCGAAATATACATATCTTAATTATTTAAGTGTATTGATTTAGTTTCTAAATTGCAGTTATTGATTTTATTCCAATAATTAATTCCACATTTTGTTCTTCTGTGAATTTCACAAGAATAATTAATATTTGAAATGGGAAGGAGTAATTAACGAGCTGCATTCACATCAATTATTAATATAGACACTCTTGGAGCATAGGATAGATCTAGCGAGAAGGTGGCGTACTTCACAGGTCTACTCTACGGCTACCATTTAGATCTGTGTGGTTATCTACCTGATATGTCCTGTGCCATCCTTACCTTTAGTTCACCAGTTCTCTTAAATATTTCTGAGAACTACTACTATCTACCATCCATCTCGCCACAATAAATACAATTCCTTGACAATGATATATCTTCGACACACAATTCCAGGTCTAGTAATTAACGCTCTTTCTTCCAACAAAGATTTCTGGGGACAGACACAACTTCCAGAATCTTCAACATTACCTTCTGTCCTAAAAGCTAGTAATAAACTAAACACAACACACTTTTGCCCTCCAAAATCACACGAGTTCTTCTCGCACATTCATTAAAACTCCCAAGACAAAGTGAGTGTGCACTCACAACCTACTTCCAACAATCAAACCACCCAGTGGGATCCCATTTAATGTCCCAACCTGACATGTCACAGAACTTGCAAACACAGCACTAACCAGGTTCCCGGTGGAGCACGTTTTTGAAATTTATAAAATATATTGTCGTCCAAACCATTTTCAACAAAATGTCTAACAATTAATAAAATACAGAGATAAAATAATACATTGCTGTGCACCGTATAATGACAAACAAGAACCTGTGTATGAAAGTTTTACACCAGATTTCACAATATTAAAGTCTTGATAGGTGACCTAATTGCAAATATAAGAACAGATGAAAGCGTATTTAAAGATATCATGGGAAAACATGGTTAAGAGCAATGAATTAAAACGCAGAAATATTTATGAACGGCTGGTCTTCAGATCTTTAGCAAGAAGCATGATTCCATGTAAATGAATTCATAAAACATCATTGAAAAAATTTCTTGTCCTTTCTCCCAGTAAGACGTATCACTATTTGTTTTTTTACATTGATATAATTAGAGCAAAGAACAAACACAATCAGATTTATCATATACGTATAAATATGAAGATCAGATCATCATTAATTGACGTGAACATATGTTCGGATAGCTCATATGGCATCTTATCACCAACTCTATTAGCTAAAATAAAGATGAAACTCATAATATATGCACCAACGCATAGCTGTATACATTATTTTAATGTTGGGTACATCTAGAATCAAGAAATAAAAGAAACATTTGCGGTTACATTGTGGCCGGGTAGGGTAGAGGGGGTTGCTGTTTAAATCGAGAGTATTAGATTTTGATGACTAGCTAGCCTGCTAGAGGTGATGATTGCTCTCTACAGTCTTACAGGATTTAACCAGGTTCGGGGATAATCCTCTATGATGTTTTATTTTTAGAGCAGATGGTTATTTTTTTATTTGTGTTGCACCTGTAGCGATTAGCTTTGGTATGATACCTTAATAATTTGTATGATGGCCAACTGCAAGCATATGATTCGTCAACAGCATTTGTGTTCAATGAAACAAATGTTTATTCAATTTTCAACAAGAACTGGGTTAAGTCAAATGGTAACCAAACCAAATTTGCATAATAGCATGTTGACATTAATAAACAAGTATAAAAGGTCAATGTATTATTTCCAGGATGCAACATTCCTTTTTATGTCCTTAAGTCTTTTCAACTTGTTAACTTGCAACAACATGGCGTGGTTCCTCTATCTTTCAAGTGTTCCTTCGTTTTATTTGTTAATGTGGTCAAGATTTCACGACGTTTTTCTTATCTCTTCATTTCAATGAAGAGCCAAACTTTCTCTTATTCATTAGTATTCCTTAGTTTGACGTTCTCTCAGCTTAAGGACCTTCATCCTTGGTAAAAGGTTCAGATATATGCCTGGGTTTACAATTCTTTACCCAGTTTTCGAGCGTAGCTCTGTTTCAGTTATGACTGTGGGCTCTAACAGCTATTGCATTCAATTCTTAGCACTACTTACGGTTCTCGTGAATTCACAAAACATTCTTCTTCTTTGATCCATAACCGCCAACCGTCAAAGCAGTCAGCGGCCATCACGCCTGGTGGCGTCTTGTAGGGCAGCAACAAATTGATTCCACTTTGCTCGGTCGGCGGCCATCCTTCGTACAGTGCCCCAACTGTGGTTCATTCTTTGCATCTCAGCTTCCACAGTTCTCCGCCAAGTTGTTTTTGGTCGGCCTCTCTTTCGCTTTCCCTCGGGGGTCCATAGCATAGCTGTTCTTGCGATGGTATCAGGGTGCCTTCTCAGGACATGGCCAACCCAACTCCAGCGTCTGCCAGCTATGATGGTGTGCATGTCCTCCTGGTTACTCCGAATAAGTAGTTCTTGGTTGCTGATGGTGTTTGGCCAAAAGATTCGGAGAATTTTCCTTAGGCAGATTGTGTGGAAGGAGGACAGTTTCGACATTTCCTTCTCTGTTACTCTCCAACATTCCGCACCATAGAGAAGCACAGAAAGTACGCAGCTCTCATACAGTCTTAATTTGGTGTTTGTGCTGTACTGGGAAGACTTCCAAATGTTGTTGAGAATAGCAAAGGCTGTTCTCGCTTTATTCATTCTGTTGTTAATGTCCTTGCTTGTTCCGCCGTCAGGTGTTACTATGCTTCCTAGGTAAGTAAATGTGTCTGTCTGTTCTAACTTCTGGTTCCTTACTGTTATTGGCTCAGGATTGCCCACATTTAGTGTCATGACCTCTGTCTTCTTCAGATTGATGTTCAGGCCAACCTGCTGGCCATACTTATTCAGTCAATCAGTTTTGTCTTGAATGTGTTGGTGTGAATGCGCGAGCAGTGCAATGTCATCTGCATATTCCAAATCTTCCAGTGTAGAAAACGTTGTCCATCTAATTCCCCTTGGACTGCCCTCTGTTGTCTGGCGCATCACCCAATCTATGACTGTCAAAAATAATGTTGTTGATAAGGGGCATCCCTGTCGTACTCCTGTTTTCACTTCGAAAGTTACATTACTCGATCCAACACTGCACGTAAAGTTAGAATAGAGGCTTTTTATAATGGAAACAATGCGGCTAGGAATTCCATAAGCCCTCAGAATTTTCCATAGACTGTCCCTGTGTATGCTGTCGAAAGCCTTTTCAAAATCAACAAAGTTAATGTACAGCTGTCTCTGCCATTCTGAGCACTGCTCTATAATGTTCCTGAGGGCAAATATATGATCTGCACATCTTCTGTTCTTTCTGAAGCCCGCTTGTTCTTTCCTCAGTTTATGGTCAACTGCTTTTGAAATTCTCTGGATGATTATCCTGCCTAGTATTTTGCTGGGAACTGAGAGGAGGGTAATTCCTCTCCAGTTGTTGCAGTCTGCAAGGTCGCCCTTCTTGGGCAATTTGACAATTGTTCCTTTACTCCACTCTGTTGGTGTTGTCTCAGTTTCCCAGACTTGTGCAAATAGTGGTTCTAATAGTTCTGCTGCTAGTTCAGGGTCTGTCTTGAATAGCTCAGCATTCAGATTGTCGTGACCACGCGCTTTTCCATTTTTTAGCCCTTTGATAGCTGTGATAATTTCTTCTTTTCGTGGAATGTCTGTATTTACGTCTAAGTCACTTTCAGCCTCAGGAACATTCAGCTGAGTCTCTGGTGGTTCCTTATTCAGTGTTTCTCTGAAGTGCTCTGCCCACCTTGTTTCCTGCCCCTGTGCTGTGGTGATGAGATTTCCTTGCTTGTCTCTTACTAACGTTATGTTGTTTGCACCTCGTTTTCCACTGATAGCTTTAGTTATTTTATAAACTGTGCTTTGTTCATTTCTCAGTGCTGCCTCTTCTGCCTGTCTTGCAAGGTCATCCAGAAATGTCCTTTTGTTAGCACGGGTTTGACGTTTTACTTCCTTGTCCAGCTAACTGTACTGTTCACTATATATTGCCTTTAACCTGGGAGACTTAGCTTCTGTTTTCTTCCTTTTCATTTCCTTTCTCTTCGCTATGGTGTTTAGCGTTTCTGGTGTTATCCAGTCTTGGCTCTTTCTTTCCTGGAATCCCAAGCATGACTTGCTGCTTTCTTTATATATTGTTGAGATGGTGTTGAATTTCTGGTCCACATCGTCGGTCTCTGTTCTTTCCTGGCTTTTGGTAATCAGATATCGTCTCTTTACGTCGACCACAAACGCTTTTCTGGTGAGGGGGTCCTTAAGTTTCGTGATGTTGTATCTTTTCTGTTTGACTGCAACTGGTCCAGCAGCTCTGAGTTTCACCTTCAGTCTTGCTACTACTAGGTGATGATCACTTCCCACATCTGCGCCTCTTCTTACTTTCACGTCTTGTAGTGCATGTCTCCATCTGCCATTGATCATTATGTGATCTATCTGGTTTTTGTCTCGTCCGTTTGGTGATTCCCATGTTAACTTGTGCACTTCTTTGTGTTGAAAAAGTGTTCCTCCGATGACCAGGTTGTTAATACTGCAGAAGCTTATTAATTTGTCCCCATTCTCATTTACTGTTCCACTGCCGCATTTCCCCATTACTCTTTCGTTATAATTATTGTGTGTTCCAACTTTCGCATTTAGGTCTCCCATTACTATAATAAGATCGTACCTGGGTACAGTTTCCATTTCCTTTTGTACCTGTTGATAGAACTCGTCCTTAATCTCTTCGTCGCTGTCATTTGTTGGTGCATAGCACTGTATAATTGTGGTGTTGGTGAATCTCCCTCTCAGTCTTGCTCTTATTAGTCTGTTGTTAATGGGTTTCCATTCCAGTAGAGATCTTTCCATTCCTTTCTTAAGGATAATGGCTACACCTTCGTTGTGCTGACCGTCCTCTCTACCAGAATAAAGTACTGTTTCCCCTGTAGCTGTTTTTATTCTCCCCATCCCTGTCCATCTGCTCTCGCTTATTCCCAGGATATGTAGTTTGTAGTTCCTCATCTCTGCTGTAATCTGTCTCAGCTTTCCTGCCTCGTTCATAGTTCTGACATTCCAAAAACCAATTCTGGTTTCGTGTTTTGCGGTCTGGGCATCCGTTTTCATGCCAGTGGCTTCCTTTCGGCTTTCACCACTGTCAGTCATACGAGCCTGAGACTCCGGATGTCCGTCCCGCATCAAAGTATTTCCATTTATTGCTGTTTCCGTAACGTGTGTGATTTTTTACACAGACAGGGGTGTCGGCCCTGTGCTAAAACCCCCAACCTGGAGGACCAGGGTACCAGCTTTTGTCTGACCCCTACCCACGCAGACCAGTCCAGCATGGTTGAACCTACCAGGAGTAAAACTCCCACTGGCATAGCTCTGGGGATTGTCAGGGTACACAAGCTGCCATACCGCTACAAGGTATAGGTACCATTGATGGCAGTCACAAAACATATCATTCTACATTTCGAAGTTACACAGTTGCATTAATTGTGCGAAGTCAATCTTCTCTATTAGAATATCACTGAGCAAGAAGAATTATGTCTTCTCTAGACCGCTCTACATTCATGACTGCCCAAAAAATGGCTTCGTCTCTCGTTCATTCCGGGGAAAAGAAGGACTGAGCCTAACCATTGGTTGGAAATCACGTGACCAACGCAACTATACAAGCGAAGCTTAGCCTAAATAATGCGTGGCGTTTCGAAGCTAAACTGGCCTAATTAAACATCTGCGTCAAGATTTTTTAATCTTCTGTTTCTATAAAAATTTATTTTATATGTTAATATAGTCTGTATCTGAAGACTCACGGTATACGCGGTTACAACATTATCCAATAAGTGCCAAGTGCTTAACACCTAAAAGACGACGCAACAATACGAGACCCCTGGCAACTGATTAAAAATGTATGGAATGAGGCACAAGGAAAAGTTCTGATGAAACCAGAAAACAAGCCTAAAACATAGATGACAACAGTTCAGGATTTCTCGAACGTCGAAAGTTATTGTTCTGTTGAGAACTTCTGTTGTTGTAATTATTTACATTTGGCCTCCGTTTGACTGGTAATTATATACACCTCTGTTTCAATCCCTGTTAGGTCTGAAAGATGATTGTTGAGGTATATATAAATCATCATATGAATGAAAATTTCTTTGAGGTTGTTGTGACCTATTATTAAAAGTATACCTCCCTCTGAAAGATCCAGTATTATTATCTCGATTTAATCGAAAATTTCTGTCCATGCTATATCATCTTTGTCTGGGTGGATTGGAAATCATAGTCCTAGCTGATGCCACTGGCAATGAATCCTTTATGTTATTCCTGCTAAGATTTCTTCCAGGACGTGCAATTTGGTATTGTCGTCCAAGATTTTCTACAGCAGCCAATGTTTCAGGCCTTCTCTCCTGCAAAAAGGACAAAACGTCACAACTGACTGAAGACAGCACTTTGTCTCTTAAAATTAAGTCAGCCAGCCGATCAAAAGTGTTATAAATTTTTGACAAATCAACCCATCTAGAAAAGCAAAGCTTAATTGATGAAATAAATTCAGCAAAATCCTTAGCTGAATCGGGCAAAATGATTTCAGCTTCAATCTGTAACCATGTTCCTCCAGTTGATACTGTTTTCAGCAATAAAGCCTTCACAGCATCATAATCATTTCTAGTATGATCATCCATGGTGCAGACTGAAGTAAGAGCCTCACCCACTAACAAACTCATCAACCTACTAGGCCGTGTAGCTCTATCAATCTTAAACTCTTGGCAATATGTCTCATATCTATTTAAAAAGCATGAAATATCGTCTATATTAGAATTAAATTTGGGCAAATTTAGTTTAAAAGTAGAGGCATGGTCTTTTTTCTAGCCTCATCATTTGCTGTATTAGCCTGTTTATGTTGAAGTTTTAATTTTTCCAACTCAAGTTCTGCCATTCTTTGAGCATAGGCTAATATTTTTCTCCTCATGTTCTTGTTGTGCTTTTATTTCTGCTTGAGCATAGGCCAATTTTTTGTCCTCAAGTTCATGTTCTCTTCTTTTATTCTCTTGCTCAAGAGCCAATTCTTCCTGTCTTCTATTCTCAGCTAATTGTTCATCTCTCTCCTCCTTAGCTAATTCTTCTTCTCTCTTCTTATCCTCCCTAGCTAAGCGCCTCTGTTCTCTTGCCGCGTCCTCTAACCTTTTGATTTCCTTGGCATGCTCATTGAAAGCAAATGTTTGTAAAGCTTCACCCTCCATACCACATCCTTTACCAATCTTCATAAAATAATCCACTGTGGCCATAATTCACTATTATTGTGATTCCAAATTGTCCAATAATAAATTAAAGTATATATATATATATATATATATATTGTATTGTTATAAGTGTGGTAGAGCCAAATTATTTTTAATTTTTCGAAAATTCTTGCATTTCTGCCTTGGTTTATTCATTAGTATTTTCTTCGATTGGCTCTTTCTACTGTTATACTGCAATCTTGTTGGTATCTCTATTTTTTTTTTCTCCTAAAATAACATCTATAGTTTCTTGCAGTTGATTGATATTGAGTG
Source organism: Oreohelix idahoensis (assembly GCA_024509875.1). Lineage (NCBI taxonomy): Eukaryota > Metazoa > Mollusca > Gastropoda > Stylommatophora > Oreohelicidae > Oreohelix > Oreohelix idahoensis. The sequence goes on along the minus strand of JAMPIV010013849.1, from coordinate 764,729 downwards.
GTGCAATAATTGTTGCTAATAGTGCTCACTTATTATATATATATATATATATATATATATATATATATATATATATATATATATATATATAATAAGTGAGCACTATTAGCAACAATTATTGCACCACTCAATATCAATCAACTGCAAGAAACTATAGATGTTATTTTAGGAGCAAAAAAAAAATAGAGATACCAACAAGATTGCAGTATAACAGTAGAAAGAGCCAATCGAAGAAAATACTAATGAATAAACCAAGGCAGAAATGTAAGAATTTTCGAAAAATTAAAAATAATTTGGCTCTACCACACTTATAACAATACAAGCACAATTTCACAACATATATTACATCTAATAACTGAGGGATAGCAAGATTAGATGAACAAATTTACAAACAATAATGGAGCATAAATCAAATAAAATACAATGAACCTGACAACAAATACAAAATTACAAAACCTTCACAACTAGACAAATAATGAATCTGATTAATTCACTCAAGGCAGTAACACACATCTATGTTCGCCGGCCCCTTAAGTTGAAAAAATCAGATGCAAAAACTAAAGAACGCCTAAGAATTCACGACCGTCAATGAGGTATAATGAATTCATAGGTCCCACCAACCAACCCGCCTATCACACAAACATGTAGATGCAGAAATACATATAACATTTACAAGAAAGAGCTCTGTCAAAAGAGATTCTTCAAGCCTCACACTACATGAATCAATAAATTTACTGATCTGCTTTTTCATGGAAAAAATCATCCTGGCATCAGCCTCTGCCTCAGGAAACGACAACTCAAATTCAATGCAGTGAATAGGGTTAGTCCTAGAATTCCGGCTTGCAGCCGACCGACACCGCCATCTTGAAAAATATTCTGCACATGCACAAAATGTAGTCCACCGACGTGAATAATTTTTGAGACATTATTGGAAAATACATTGTTCCAAATCCCGGCTTGAGGCTCCCATTTATAGCTGTTACGTGTCTTTTATCTTGATAATGTTAATATTTAGTGACAGGATGATTCCTGTATTCCAAGTTCACTTCTAGGGTAGCAAACATCTCAGACACCGCAACAAGCCAACTTCAAACACCCTTATTTGAGCCACAATGGACGAAGTGGACAGTAAACATTTTTATTAACACTTCACGCTGCTCCAAGTTCAATATAGTACAAGCCAATATACAAATGGCATATTATATGCAGTCGTCGATATAACTTTATGCAGTCCGTTCATGTCTGGAACGCTGTCCTTTTCATTTTGATTAATTTTGATATATATTCACACACGACATTGAGAAGCTATACTCCCTGTAAATGCAGATAACTAGATACACCTCACAGAAGATCTTGATGTATTAGTGATGGAATAGCACAGGGATATATACTGAAATAAATGAGCTCAAACACATGTGTCCACTCGCCATGACACACACTGGAAAAAGCCTTGCAAACAATCTCACTTCTGCAGTTTTTGTTTCACGTCTGCCAAATAAACCATATCGGCATGACGTCACTTCCTGTATTAATAAGTGACTCCGTATAAATTAAACAAACAATGAGCCCAGTCGCGCTACCTAATATACCGACACAGTCGTTATGAATTTTAATCATAACATGGCTGTCAACGTGAATGCCAATGACATTTCTATCCCAACGATATACCACCAAAGAAAAATAACGAAAGACCTCACGAGTCTCCGGGTCAGAAAGAAGAACAAGACAATGAAACAAACTGTTCTTCAGCTCCAAGAACCTGGGATGGAATGTTAAGACTAGTCGGAGTTCATCCGATGTTGGAACTAGTTTGTTTAGCTGGATGCCGTTTGGTTAAATTCGGGCATAACGCGTTTAAGAGCATCTAATGAAGCAATTTTACTTATTCAAAAGCACCAATACCTAACGGCAATTTTACTTATTCAAATGTATTTAAAATAACCACTGTGCATCACCACCGTATACGAACTACGTAGCAGCAGCGAGGATTCCAATGTGTGTATACGGGATTACACATTCTATAAATATTTTTGTGCACAGAAACCTTAGCGCACTTTTCTTTGTCGAGTGTTACTGTTTTCGGGAGAGTACATATGAGGGAAACAATACAATTAATACATTTATAACACATAAGGAAGGGAAACCTGAGGCCTATAAACAGTTAATTAATATGAGACAATTAATGTCTAACTTTCAACCAAAGTTGCATCCCTTAGCGTTAGTGACAGAAAAAGCTGGGATATTATATACAGTATATTGATTCTCTGCCGTGTTGTTATAGTTAGCTTCTTTGCTTTGTTATTTTCTTTATTATTATGATTTTTTCATCTGTTCATTTAGACTCTTTTTTTCACGAGTTTATTGTGTCCTTTTTCAGTTTCTCAGACGCCTTCTTATATTTCAAACCTTTGTTTCCTGATTGTGACTTTAGCTGGCGAAGGGTAACCCGGAAACTATCGTGTGTTTCTAGTGAACTTTTCTTTTGTAAAACTGACTTTAACATCCTTTTTCATATTTTAAAAATTTATATTATCAGTTTTACACGATCCTCTTCATTATTTACACAAAATGTGATAAATTATATTAAACATTATTATGTATTACAATGCAGTTTTCCTAATGAGGTTTTCGATTACTTGTATTTCCCTTTTACCTTTTTCGTTCTGTTGTACATGTCCTTTATATTTCCTTTGGCTGGTTGCAGATTCATCTACTCTTTTGCCATTTCATCACTGTATGTTCTCTTTCCTATTTTTTTGCTTCTTTCTACATCTGTAATTATATCCATGTATATTAAATGAACATTGGCTTAGAAACACCTGGTTCTTCTTTTGCTTTCGATTGCTTTCATATTGTATTTTCCTTTCCTTGTTTTATTCTTTTCTTTAAATTAGTGATGGTTTTTGTTGTCATCTTTGTTTTATGCTTGTTTTCTGGTTTCATCAGAACTTTTCCTTGTGCCTCATTCCATACATTTTTAATCAGTTGCCAGGGGTCTCGTATTGTTGCGTCGTCTTTTAGGTGTTAAGCACTTGGCACTTATTGGATAATGTAACCGCAAATGTTTCTTTTATTTCTTGATTCTTGATGTACCCAACATTAAAATAATGTATACAGCTATGCGTTGGTGCATATATTATGAGTTTCATCTTTATTTTAGCTAATAGAGTTGGTGATAAGATGCCATATGGGCTATCTGAACATATGTTTACGTCAATTAATGATGATCTGATCTTTATATTTATACGTAAATGATAAATCTGATTGTGTTTGTTCTTTGCTCTAATTATATCAATGTAAAAAAACAAATAGTGATACGACTTACTGGGAGAAAGGACAAGAAATGCAGTTGTGCATCAAAGTGACAATAATACAGTCCAAAATACCAATGTTATTTATCATGCAAATGCATGTAGTGTGGACTTATCCAATAGTACTAATTGTTTTGAATGTAATTCTTTGTTTCAGCTACAGGGAGTTCCTAGGCTCCTGTGTGGACATCCTTTGCCAGTCATGTCCTCTTATGATGGGACAGGTTCACTAGTGTTTGATAAGGGTTTTGTTAACAACCAACCTGTTTCAGTGCTCAAGGACACTGGATGCACTACTGTGGGGTGCGAATGTCATTAGTGGATCAATCTGATTACATAGGCAAAGAATTCAAGTACATTACATTCAGGGGCACAGTGGAATATTATCCGACTGCGGAGGTATTCTTAGATACCCCTTGTTTTACAGGAAGGACTCTCGTGTGCCTGTTGGACAAACCAATTGCTGGGATAACTCTGGGAAATATTCCTGGACTTCATGAATTCACTAATGATGATATTTTAAAATGGGACCAGCAACATTTGCAAATGCAGTCACGACTAGAGCTTGATCTCGTGCAGAAGTAAATGAACATGTCCAAATTGAAAATGTTGTAGGTGAGGTGATGAATGATGCGATAGTGACTGAAGAGGTGGTGACTGCTGAGGTGATGAATGATGAGGAGGGGGCAGATGAGGATGATTTACATGTTGAACTTATTGATAAAGAATCATTCATACAGATGCAGAATGATGATGATTCATAAAAAAAAAAAAAAAATTCATGTTGCCATTAAACATTATTATGTATTACAATGCAGTTTTCCTAATGAGGTTTTCGATTACTTGTATTTCCCTTTTACCTTTTTCGTTCTGTTGTACATGTCCTTTATATTTCCTTTGGCTGGTTGCAGATTCATCTACTCTTTTGCCATTTCATCATTGTATGTCCTCTTTCCTATTTTGGTGCTTCTTTCTACATCTGTAATTATATCCATGTATATTAAATGAACATTGGCTTAGGAACACCTGGTTCTTCTTTTGCTTTCGACTGCTTTCATATTGTATTTTCCTTTCCTTGTTTTATTCTTTTCTTTAAATTAGTGATGGTTTTTGTTGTCATCGATGTTTTATGCTTGTTTTCTGGTTTCATCAGAACTTTTCCTTGTGCCTCATTCCATACATTTTTAATCAGTTGCCAGGGGTCTCGTATTGTTGCGTCGTCTTTTAGGTGTTAAGCACTTGGCACTAATTGGATAATGTAACCGCAAATGTTTCTTTTATTTCTTGATTATTGATGTACCCAACATTAAAATAATGTATACAGCTATGCGTTGGTGCATATATTATGAGTTTCATCTTTATTTTATCTAATAGAGTTGGTGATAAGATGCCATATGAGCTATCCAAACATATGTTTACGTCAATTAATGATGATCTGATCTTCATATTTATACGTATATGATAAATCTGATTGTGTTTGTTATTTGCTCTAATTATATCAATGTAAAAAAAAATAGTGATACGTCTTACTGGGAGAAAGGACAAGAAATGCAGTTGTGCATCAAAGTGACAATAATACAGTCCAAAATACCAATGTTATTTATCATGCAAATGCATGTAGTGTGGACTTATCCAATAGTACTAATTGTTTTGAATGTAATTCTTTGTTTCAGCTACAGGGAGTTCCTAGGCTCCTGTGTGGACATCCTTTGGCAGTCATGTCCTCTTATGATAGGACAGGTTCACTAGTGTTTGATAAGGGTTTTGTTAACAACCAACTTGTTTTAGTGCTCAGGGACACTGGATGCACTACTGTTGGGGTGCGAAGGTCATTAGTGGATCAATCTGATTACATAGGCAAAGAATTCAAGTGCATTACATTCAGGGGCACAGTGGAATATTATCCGACTGCGGAGGTATTCTTAGATACCCCTTATTTTACTGGAAGGACTCTCGTGTGCCTGTTGGACAAACCAATTGCTGGGATAACTCTGGGAAATATTCCTGGACTTCATGAATGCACTAATGATGATATTTTAAAATGGGACCAGCAACATTTGCAAATGCAGTCACAACTAGAGCTTGATCTCGTGCAGAAGTAAATGAACATGTCCAAATTGAAAATGTTGTAGGTGAGGTGATGAATGATGCGATAGTGACTGAAGAGGTGGTGACTGCTGAGGTGATGAATGATGAGGAGGGGCAGATGAGGATGATTTACATGTTGAACTTATTGATAAAGAATCATTCATACAGATGCAGAATGATGATTGTTAAGGGATGGAGAAATTGCCCGAATTATTTTGTTGTCTAGGGTCTATTTGTGTTATTGAATAAGTGAGAATTCATTCATCTTGCTTTGGTGTATATTGTTGAATATTCTGGCAACCACCCGTCTTGTATACACCTTTCTATATCAACATCTCAAGTACTGCATAAAGTTAATAACAGTGTAAATTAATTTTGAGAGATTGAATAAACTACTGGGCTTGGACGATTTGGCAACAGTTTAATAACGAGTAAGTACACAATAACAAGGTCACAATTACGAACATGGCATGTATGCTCCCTCTCTGTGTTACAGTCTTGCTTAAATCTGATTCGACTTTCTAAACATGTCACTCGACTTCTCCCTTCCACATATCTTGATAATCTAATTTATTAATCACTATTTCCACCGGGATATTTAGCGTCCCAGTATTTCAATTATCCACAAATCAAATCCACATCAATCCATAAGCTTCGGGGTATGTCGCTTCCCGGTTAACAATTCTATTAATTGTATTAATATATCTTCGGGGAATGATACCTCCCGGAATAACAACTGTTCAATTATATTAGTTCATATAATTTGAGTTTAACATCCTTCTGTGTCTTGGGAATTATAGTCCCGTATCACATTTACTTATAATCCTGGCATTTTCTCATGCCTTTCATTTAAGCATATAGCTTACCCCTTTTATCCTCAGAAATATTTATTGAATACACAAATATACTGGCTGATACGCAAGCCATTTTTGACAAACATCTTGACGCTATGACGTCACATACCAATCTGCCTACATCATACCTAGATACTCATCTCACAGCGACCGCTTTCATGTATTTCTTGCGTTCAGTTGAGGTACGACATGGTGTGACAAAACCCTGGCACTAATAATAAGTTGCCCTGATAAAAATCGCACCATGAAGCAGCCTCAACAATGATGATTCATTTTTAAAAAGATTTCATGTTGCCAAGTCTGATGATGTGGTATTTAATGATAATTCTGTACACTGGTACACAATAAAGAATGGGATCTTGATTAGGAATTTCCAAGATTCCACGTCAGTAAAAAAACAAATTATGGTACCTACTAGTTTCCGCCCATTTGTTTTACGGCATGCTCATGATGTTAATTGTGCAGGACATTTAGGGATTGCCAGGACAAAACAGAGGGTTTTGTCTCATTTCTTTTGGCCTGGGGTGACAAGAGATGTGAATATCTTTTGTCGCACGTGTAAAATTTGCCAAGATGTGGCAACAAAACGCCCCAAGCATAATGCGCCTATCCAGGCGTCAGACATACCATTGCGTCCTTTCGCAAAAATTGCAATCGACCTTATTGGTCCACTACCAGTCACGTCAGCTAGAGGTCATCGTTTTGTGCTAACATACATTGATATGTGCACGCGCTGGCCAGAGGCTATTCCTCTAAAAACAATATCCACAACGGATGTTGCTGACGCACTATTTTTAATTTTCAGTCGATTGGGTTTTCCCGAAAATATATTATCGGATCGGGGAACTCAGTTTGTTTCTGACGTTATGACTCAGGTAATGAGAGAGTTCGAAATAAATCGATCTCTTAGTAGCATATATCACCCCATTGCAAACGGGAAAATAGAAAGGCTCAACCGCTGTCTTAAACAAATGCTAGGCAAGGTAACTGCGAAATACCCGCAGGATTGGGATAGAGTACTCCCAGCGGTCTTGTTAGCTTATCGGGAAATACAAACGAACATACTGGTTTTGCGCCGTTTGAATTAGTCTTTGGTGTCAAGCCAAGAGGACCTATGTCCATTCTAAAATAGTTATTGGTTGGAGCTGACATGCATGAGGATGTTCAAACCTGTTACCAATACGTAGTTAACTTGAGAAAGAAAATTATCGACGCTTGCCAGATAGCTGTAGAAGCATCAGAAAAAAAGCTAAAGTTAAGGCTAAATTGTTTGTTAATCAAAGCAGAGAACTGCGCCAATTGTGGCCGGGTGATGAGGCCTATGTATTGTTACCCAATAAGGACAATAAATTACTTGTATCTTGGAGAGGACCATATACTGTACTTGAAAGATTGTCAGATGTTGACTACATTATATCTATTAAAGGAAAGGAAAAAACCTTTTACATCAACATGCTGCAACAATTTCACTCTCGTCCTCCACATCTTAAACCAATCTTTGAGGCTGTCGACGAGCCCATTGATCGTCGCTCTTCTTAAGCTGTCATACAGGAAGAGTTATCTGAATTACCTGACAGTTCTGAACCTCTTTTATCTCTACCTACTTTACCACTTTCGTCTACTGAGAGTTGGAGAGATATTTCGATTTCGCCAACTCTTGCTTCAAATCAGAAAGATCAGATTTCGTTGTTACTACAATCTTTTCCTGACGTGCTCACAGATATTCCTGGGCGTACAAATATCATTGAACATGATATTCTTCTTACTGATTTCAGACCAATCAAGCTGAAACCTTATCCTATCCCTGTACATTTTCAATCACAAGTACAAGAAGAAATAAAGGATATGATAAAATTTAACATAATTTCTCCTTTTCAATCTCCATACAGTTTTCCTATGGTGTTGATTAGAAAGAAGGATAAATCTATTCGGATTTCCATTGATTTCAGGCGTTTAAACGCTTTGACGAGATTTGACGCCGAACCTCTGCCTTTGTTAGATTCTCTATTGGATAGACTATCTACAGCTACTTTTTTCTGTAAATTTGATTTGTCTAAATCTTATTGGCAAGTCCCCTTGTCGGACAGAGCGAAACCTTATACTGCTTTCGCTACACCTTTGGGATTGTTCCAATTTAATTGTATGTCTTTGGTCTCGTTAACGCTCCGGCGACCTTTGTTCGTATGATGCAAAAGATTTTCTCTAATCGTGATGACTTAATTACCCATATTGATGACATTTGCCTTTTCCATCAATCTTGGGAAGAACGTGTTCTTGGAAGTCAGTCTTTGTTTACTACTCTTCGTCTCCATTATCTTACCGCTAGACATTCGTAAACTAAAATAGGATTCACTGAAATTTATTTTCTTGGTCATAAAGTAGGAGGCGGTTTTCTTAAGCCTGAGGATCCCACTATCTCTAGGATCTTGAATCTAGAAATTCCTAAGACAAAACAACAGGTTCGCAGTCTTTTATGTCTTGTCGGATTCTATAGGAAATTCTTGCCTAACGTTTCAGAAATTACTTCAGTTCTGTCTTCGTTATTAAGAAAGAACTCTCCAAATAAGATTGTTTGGTCACATTCTTGTGATGTATCTTTAAATTTATCAAAATCCTCTTTTTCAAAATCACCAATTTTAAGATTGCCTGATACTCGATTTCCTTTTATCCTTAGAGTCGACGCCTCTGGATCGGGAATCGGCGGTACACTTATGCAGGAATTCGATGATTGTCTACATCTAATTCTGTATGTCAGTCGTAAATTGACACCCACGGAGGAAAGATACCCTATCGTAGAGTGAGAGTTGCTCGCTGTGGTATATTGTTTCTCTAAACTTCAGTGCTACCTCATTGGTGCAAAGTTTGTCTTGGAGACTGATCAGAGGGCCTTTTTCTATCTGAAAACTGCAAAATTTCGTAATGAGAAGGCTGCCAGAGCATCAATTGCGCTTCAACCCTACGAATATGACATTCGAGCCGTCAAGGGCAGTCAAAATGCGGTTGCGGATGTGTTATCACCTTGTATAAAAGACTCACTGTCAAATAACAACACGACAAATGCAAATACCTTGTGAGGTTACAGCAAACCTATAAACTGATTTCTTCACGTGTTGACCAATGGAACATTGCATTATATATGAACGTATTTTGCTGACAATGCTGTTGCTGACAGGAATTTCCTGATTTATTGCTGCTGTGCAAAGATAAAATATACTAATAGTCTGTGTTGAATGCAAAGGCTGAGAACTGTCGTAAATTTTTTCATCAGAAATTGAAGGAGGTTGCTCAATGACCCTTTTGACAGCACATACAGGTATTGAGCGATTCACTCGGCACCTGATGATGATGAATGCGGATATCGCCAATTTCATGTTGTACCTGATTTTACTCAGCGCATTACATGGATGTCTTGGACATGATTAACAATTGTCATTCTCGGTTTAAGTGCAAAAACACACATATTCATTGATGATCTAAGAATAACGTGACATTTGGATATTTTGAATGCAATATCTTGATTTATTCTATTACTGGAACTGCGTCTAAAGATTAAGGGACTTAACTCAAGTATGCTTTGCATGGTCAAAGGGACTTAACAAGAGTAATCCTATCGTGCCTTTTGAGTTCGCTATCCGTTTGGACATTGAACATTCGTACTTTAAGTGAACTTATAAAGAAACATACTATAATATAGCAGAGAATCATGGACATGACCTTTATGCTTGAATATAAATATTTTCGCTGGACTTTAGTTATTTATTTTTCCACTAGTATGTATAATACTAATACACTCTGACTTTCTACTACAGTGCTTTAGTTGGCTGTTAATTAATTTTAATTCGCGGAATTACATTCGGTCTTTGACACAAGGCATTAATACACTCACACTAATTATTGAGTGAACATTTTGAGAGTTCTCAATACTATTGTCAATTCGTACCATACATCAGCGTATTCTTACCTGATTGGTCACATAACTTCATTAGGTGCAAGATAACATTTTTTTAAATTGGCACCACAATACACTTTTTCTGACAAGTACTTAAGATGTACACATGACTTTAATCTTTTAGCGTACGATGTTGCATTCATTCACTTTACTAATATGATTGTCTGCCTCATGTCATCTATTTACGCTGTTGCATATTTGTTTATCCTTTAATGCTTTGCATTATTGCTGTTGATCATTAAGTTAATTAATTGACAACTGATACTGGACTTGACTGATACGTGTTATTGGACGGTGTGAGGTATGTGAGTGCATGTATTGCTATCATCATTTTTTTAATATGTTGGGTACTATTAGTTATGGAGACCTCACATTGCTGTTAAAAAGGAATTTGTTCGAAGTAGACAATGGCTTTGGTTTTAACCATGGACCACACTTTTAGTGTTAAATTGCCTACTCTTTGGCAAAAACCTGGGTGCTATGCTAGTTCTTACTTACAGTGAAATTTGATGTTACCATATTTCACTCTGCTGATGTTATACTCACACCACGGGTATAATGAAAACTTTGTTTCCATTATTTTTGCGGGGGGGGGGGGGGAGTAATGTTATGATTAAAATTCATAACGATTGTGTCGGTATATTAGGTAGCTCGACTGGGCTCCTTGTTTGTTGATTTTATACGGAGTCACTTATTAATACAGGAAGTGACGTCATGCCGATATGGTTTATTTGGCAGACGTGAAACAAAAACTGCAGAAGTGAGGATATTGTCTGCAAGGCTTTTTCCAGTGTGTGTCATGGCGAGTGGACGCATGTGTTTGAGCTCATGTATTTCAGTATATATCCCTGTGCTATTCCATCACTAATACATCAAGATCTTCTGTGACATGAACGGACTGCATATAGTTATATCGACGACTGCATATAATATGCCATTTGTATATTGGCTTGTACTATATTGAACTTGGAGCAGCGTGAAGTGTTAATAAAAATGTATACTGTCCACTTCGTCCATTGTGGCTCAAATAAGGGTGTTTGAAGTTGGCTTGTTGCGGTGTCTGAGATGTTTGCTACACATTAAAAGTGAACTTGGCCTACAGGAACCATCCTGTCACTAAACATTAACATTATCAAGATAAAACACACGTAACAAGCCGCTTAACGAGATATTAAAAAAAAGGTAAGGTAGTCCCATAGCATATGCTGCCGTAGGGCAGTGAAGTGTTAGAGACTTCCCTATTCTAGGTCCAGCATCGAGAGATGGGGGTGACTAGTTCTCTTCCTCGCTGCCCTTTTCTTCCCTAACTCAAGAGCAAAGTCAGGTACTAATTTACAGTTGGATAGACTGGAGCGTGATGATACCGTGAATCGAGACCAGTGCTCTAATCACTCTGACAATCGGACGCTTGACGAGATATCACGAGATATAATCCTACCCATGTTGGCTCAAAAGCTGATCATTCACATAACTGCTGCACGTGTCCATTAATATTCCACACATAAATTGTTTCATTTCCGAAAGGCACTTGTAGTTTTTGAGAGTCCTTTACTTGTGGATCCAATAATCCTCACTATTGTTTGTATCAGGTGTGGCATTACTTATATTGAGGAAACGTGATTGAAAGTTTACAGAAAATAATACGGAATTTCCTTCCAGGCTTACAAATCAGTTGCTTTTCACTTTAATGATAGTGATCCTGTTTTTTTCCATTAATTTATTATTAATCTTTTCCTCGTGTTTATGATGTTCTTTGTCATTTTCTCATAGCTTTATACTATCTCTCATCTTGTTTTCTTACACGTGATTATGGCTGATGAAGGGTTGTTCCGGAACGTCCTGTGTTTCTAGTGTATTATTCATTCGTAAAACTGACTTCTATTTAACCTATGTATAAAATCCCAGCTTCTTCTGTCAGTGCGTAACGCTAAGGGATGCAACTTTGGTTAAAAGTTAGACATTAACTGTATTGTCTCCCTTATATGTACTCTTCCGAAAATATTAACACTTACCAAAGAAGAATGCGCAAATGACGGTGTGCACAAAAATATTTATAGAATATGTGATCCCGTATACACACATTGCAATCCACGCTGCTGCTACGTAGTTCGTGTACTGTGGTGATACCCAGCGGTTTTTTAAAATACCGGTACTTTTGAATAATTAAAATTGCCGTTAGGCATTGGTGCTTTTGAATTTAATTCCCGTCTTATGACGGGCTTTTACACTAGTGTATATATATATATATATATATATATATATATATATATATATATATATATATATATATAGATATATATATATATATATATATATATATATATATATATATATATATATATATATATATATATATATATATATACATACTGGGCACATTAAAAACGCACCACTATTATATATACTGATGCCGAGAAGCTGGAAAAAAAAGTGTGGGAATGGATTTTCCCCATGTTTGTCATGAGGTAGAGAGCGAATGGCTGCTAGAATGGAAAGTGCATGATTCAACCCACGGGATTGTGTACAGACTACATGAAAACAATGAAAGTTACACGTGCAACACGATTCCCAACAGCTTTGACCCTGAAAATGTGTACGCGTTGTGGCAGTATACTCGGTATAAAAAAGCCGTTGAGACAAAACACCCAGTACATGTGCTTGAAATGCCACGACTATCTGAAAACGACCGCCAACGAGCCATTGGTATGTTGGAGACCGGAATGAGCTCGCGGGCCATTGCCAGAAGGATGAATTGCCACCACAGCACTATTGTACGTCTCAATGAACGTTACGGAACCACTGGCAGTGCCCGGGATAGACTTCGGAGTGTCCAACCACGAGTTACTACCCCTGCGCAAGATCGTCATATTGTGCTTAGTCACCTAAGGAATCGTTCTCTCCCGGCAAGTCAAACAGCAAGAGCAATAGTGGGTAGACGTGGGCAAGTCTCTCGAATGACAGTCATACGACGACTCAGAGATACAGGCCTTACTGCAAGACCTTATGTTGGGCCAGACTTGACTCACAGACATCGTCAGCAGCGCCTGCAATGGGCAGAGCAACATGTCAGATGGACTAGACTGCAGTGGAATGCTGTCCTATTCACAGACGAGAGCAGATTCAACATATCATTTGCTGATGAACGTATGCGGATTTGGCGACGGTGTGGAGAGCGCTTTGCAGATTGCTGTGTTCATCAGCACAACCGATTTGGAGGTGGCAGTATTCACATTTGGGGAGGATTCAGTTTTCACCATCGCTTGCCTCTTCACGTCTTTCGTGGAAATGTTAATGCTGTGACATATCGAGATGAGGTTCTGGATGCATTGGTTGCTCCTGCGTTCACAAATTATCCAGACTACTGCTTCTCCAGCAGGATAACGCACATGGGCACACCGCATGCATTACGCAGGAATATCTACAGCAGCAGAACATCGTGATTGGCCTGCCCTATCACCAGACATGTCTCCTATAGAACATCTGTGGGACAAGCTTGGACGCAGAGTCTACAGGCAAGGTTCTCCATCTAATCTGCAACAGCTCTGAGCTGCTCTTACGCGTGAATGGGACTTGATTCTCCGGAATTTCCTTCAGAGACTTGTGCGTTCCATGCGGAGCCGCTGCCAAGCTTGTTTGCAAGCACACGGTGGACATACCAGATACTGAGGATAGTGTGAATGAATTTTTTTATTGGTTGCATTTTTGGTTTTCTCCCTTGCCTGCACAGAATGCAATGAATTTCATGACAATCAAATGTACAAATTAATGACCAGCATGGATTCATAGGACAATGAATAAAGATTCAAAATATGTGAACTTGTAACCACTTATATTTACATTTCACACTCTGTTCCTGGATTATACAGGTGGTGCGTTTTTAATGTGCTTCAGTATATATATATAATTTTCAAATAAACTCAAATTGATTCAAAATATGTATGTGGTTTCTCTGACAAGTATTTATATTACATTTAAAGTTAATTAATGTTCATCTTCATCTGTTTTCTTGATCGTTGATGAAAACTGTCTTTCTTCTGTGCTAAATTAGAACAAATGTTAATATTATTATATCACAAGTTGTAATGGCATTCGTTAGGTTCTTGTAGTAAAATCTGCGAGATAATCGCTCATTTCAGTAAGATTTTAGTCCTATGATAATAAATACTCCCGCCCGTATGTGTCTGACTGTAATCCTCTCACACGCCAGCGTCGAGCTGAATTTTGTGCCATGGTAATGCTTAGAAACGATCCCGCCGTATAAACCTACTCGCTTTCCTTGTGACGTACTTTAAACATTTTTAACATTTTGCCCGACCTGATAGAGACTGCAGCAAGACTTATAATTAACGATCTTCCAGAAATGTGCCGCCAAGTTACTGTCTGAATTAACGTAATACTTTAACTTTAACGCCTTTAATAATAGTAATCCTTACATTTTTTGGTAGTGTAACACGAGACAACAGTAATAATTAACGCCAATTCTAACACCCGCCGCGCAAAACGCCGCTTCGCTTGACACGCGGTGGGATTGGCCCGATGATATATACACACAGACTTTTTTTTTCATAACGTTAGTGGGGACGCCAGCTTAGAAAGAGGCATTGGAGTAAATTCAAATCCGATTGGGTAAAAAGAGTATAGGAGGAGAGGGGAGCGGTAGGTAAATGTTAACCAAACCTAACATCTTTTTGTATTGGCATAACTAACACAGACTGACCAATCGAATACCAGACACAGAGTTGTTGGAATTTTTTTTTTTTTTCAAAAACTACATTTGAATTCTGGTGGTCGCAAGTTTTCCATTGGCCAGTACTAATAGATATTAGCAAAAAGCTTTCAATGCTCATCGCCAGTTGACAAAAACTTTTTCTATCAAATACGCTGAGATCAGCTGTGTTAATTTATAAAATAAAGAATTAATTTGCAGTCTGGGCAGGGCAGAGAAAAACTGAGGCCATTCTTTGCAAGTCAGCGTTATTTGTTACTATTTCTTGAAATTGTGGTAAGAATGCTTTATGTATTAATATGTTTATTACAACTGCCAAAGTTAGATACTGCTATTGGGAAAAGTGAAGGACATGCCGGGAGCAGACATTGTTGAGTCCTCACATTGAACTGTATCTAACTGTGGTATATTGTCATGATTTTGTTTTAATATTATTGTATTAGAATAGGTTAGTAAGCCTCCGTGTTCCATGAACACTGTTCAACATGCCTGGAGCGTTTATAGTTTAAAAAAGAAGAGCAAATCATACAAAACGAAATGTGGTTACTCCACGTTATTGTATTGAGGAAAACTATGTAAAAGTATAGTGGCGTATCTGCCATAGGGACCTGAGGTGTGGTCACAGCAAAGTGTGAGTCATACAAAATTAAGTGCGAGTGCACCTGTATGCACGCGAGGCTGACCCCATACCACCGTAGGTAAATAATAATAAAGTGTGATCAGATATAAAAAGGCCAGGGTGTCTTTTTATTGCAGAGGTTTTATTTCCTGTTACCAGCCGGTGACAGGAAACCTGATGAGTGAGTGTAACGGCAATAAGTCTCCGGTAAAACTTTTATGCTGTCAGCAGATAGCTGGAGGAGCTTGTGCGTGTTGAGATATCTATATTTTCTGCAACGACATATTGAATTATCCTTCTACAAAGAATCCCAGGTGATGTGTTAGCATCTGGATATATCTGACACTTCAGTTATAATAAACTTTGATATTTTCAATCATACCCAGTTTTTATGGGGCGTGATGAAACTACAGCCACTCCTAACAAGTGACAAACACTATTAGATAATAAAGTTGTAATCTGTGAACACACCAACAGGAGAGATAGAGTGACTTTATACTTATTGGACAAAGAGTCAACACATTTTAGTTAATCCTTTTTATGTAAACTATCTTTTCCTCATTTTCAAAGACCTGTCCAAAAGAGATGGCGGGACAGGCAGATTAAATTGTAAAAAGAAAATATTTAATTTTAAAGAAAAATTTAACCACTGTTTTCTTCAGTTCCTTATAGTAAGTTAAAGTGTTTTGTGTTTATGTACCATCATTTTCATTTCTTCCCTAGACATTAGGTACATCATACACCATACACTAGAGCCAAAATAGTGACCGTGTGAGATCTAGGGAGGTAGCGTTAGGTACCCTGCAAATACATCATTATCATCTATTAGTGTCAGGGGCCTACATGTGCTTGACCTCACACGGTTAACACAGATACAGATTTCTTTCCTTTTAAGTATAACATCATAACCTCCCCAGCAAATTAAACTTGCTACAGTTCTTTAACACCACATACTTGTTTTTCATCACGTCAAGGGTCATTTGTAGAGAATAAACTCGTAGGTTACATTTCCATAGTCTTTATATTCTTATAATCTTAAGATTGTAATTTCTTTGGTGTGGTACGGTTTTTTTGTAAAGTCAAGTAGCCCCAAACTACTTATCTTAGAAAAGTTTTTTTAGGCCTGGCCCAACAATGGAACTGGAAAGAGTCCCACAACTGCGGTTCTTCCAATCTTAAAGGTGGCACTAAGGGAGAACCTCTGACATTTCACAAGGGCTCACAACAACATGAGCTTCCTCCAGCTGACTTAGGCACGTATAATTGAGCAAACTCTTCAAGGCAGGATATAACATGAAATATAAAATATATAACCCACGTATTATCGCTCGCTGACTCTCTATCCAGTCAGGAGGTAAGATGAGACCGATCAAACAAGATGTGGTTACTCATGAGAATCATTGCAAGTGTGGTGAAGTGGGATGTTATAAATATTTATAAGGGACTTAGTGTACTGACTGAGATCAGCTGTGAAGGTATATATATATCTAATAAGAGTAGTATATTATATATATAACCTTACTTGCTACCACATATCTATATATCTCAGTCAGAATTATTCTGGAATAGTGTGATGCTACGTTATGTGTCTAGGGTATGTGTATGGTGAAGTGTAAGTCACAACAACAGACAGATAAACAATTTAATTTAATCCACTACTCTTAACAACACTGTGACACTCACATACATATAACACTCTATGAGAATATCTTAAAGAAGTCACTAGTAACGTTTCAAATAACAATATGTATTCATTACTGGCATGAATGAATATGTGTCCTGATTCAACTACAAGGGAACCAGGAATCACAATCAATTTAAATTACAAGTTATGTACAGAATGTATTTAATATGAATATTGTAGTGACATATATTATTACAAATGTTCTATGTGTGTCAGTTGTGTAGTAGTAAAATGAGGTAATACTGGTTTTGTTTTGTTCAAGCTCTGTTGGTATTTGTCATCATGACTTCAATAGTTTGTCTTTAGGGACTATTATTGGAGATGTTCACAGTTCCTGATTTTAAGACAAGTAAATTCCCCTTTGAATAGTATTTTTATAAAGTTATTTCAAGATGAGGGGACATAATGTTGAGCTCAGCTGGCCAACTCTGCTTATCTTGAGTGATGGCGGCAGGAGAGGACTCCTCTGCTCGAATTCTCTTCTGGGCTCTGGAGACACCTCACTGATAGCTAAAAGGACCAAGGAGTATGCTGTCCGACTCTGGATTCAGCAAATCTCTGACCAGATGCTGCTCAGTACCATCAAGACCACTGTCCCTGAAATCAAGAAGGATGTACCTTCTACTTCATAACTAATTTATATTTTCTTTTTACACTGATCACAATACATCACAAACATTGCGTTCAGAGCGTTAGGCCAACAGTCAGCTTCATCTGAAATACTTTATTCCAGTATTACCCTTCTTAATGGTTACTACGCCTCTGCACTTCCAGCATTATTTCTTTCTAGTCAATCATCCAGGTGTCAGTGTACTGTTGGGCCATTCCATGCCGTTTTACTTCTCTCCGACACCCTCTGTTCAGGCTGGAGCATTTTAGGCTTTACCTAACGTTTGCCACTGAACTACACATATATATATATACAGGCATAAATCAACAATTCACATTCAATTTTCATTAAAAGATATTAAATGGTTCAAGCTTACCACAATTCATACGAATAACACAGATACGTTGATTAGCAATGAATTCTGGCACAAACTGGCACAAATTCCTATCTGCTTATGTTCCAGGCTTTTATTTTACACAAATATGAGCTGGCTTCAACGCACTGATGCTTTATCAAGTGTATTTAAACAAGTGGTCTCGAACTAACGCTCCCAAGTGTGTATATCAGCGAGACTGGCCAATGAGCCACGTTTCGACAAGTGTTTGAAAAAATGTTACCTTTTCCCGTCTCCCCTAACAACCAAGATAGTATTTATAGCCCGACCAATCGTGGTTAGGCTTTCATTTGTTGCGCTCCAATCAATTTGGAGTTTACATGGTAGGCTATTTCTGTAACGTACCTTTTTTCAAACACGTTAAAAAAAAATCTTATGAGCAGAAATGATTTTATGCTGTCAGGCACCCCCAATATTTTATTTTGGGTATAATTTATTAATTCCTGGACTATTTGCGTAACGTTTTACATATTATTTGTCAGCAAGCCCTAAGGAACCCAAAAATACTAATTTAAAGGAGCTACGTGGCTGCGTTCAAAATATGCAATTTCTTCTACCTCCTGTTTCGAAGATATGCTGTCTGGGTACTGTTATGTGTTCAAACGTAAACCCATCTATTGTTATCTTTTCTAATAAGAGTCTGTTATGATTTATAAACCTAACTCTGGGAAAGGGTAGTGTATTTTATCACTGTCCGTCTGAAAAAGTTAGTGCTTGTAGACTTACACGCGTGATGCCAGCATTTGTATATCGCGCGTCGCGTGTTGCATGCGTTCCTGATTTTCAGCCCTCCCCTCTCGCTATCCTTTTGTCCATCTGTTCGTTCGTTTTGGTAACGTAATGTAATTAATGTTAGGATTAATTTAGGTCATTACGCAGTACGTCTCAATGCTTTTCCAAGAAATACAGCACACGTTTCATTGAAGAAAGCGGGTAATAATACAGTAAGCTTTTATATCAACGTGAAAGCGTTACAATTTGCAGACGAAGCAGAAAACAAGGGGGATTTCGAGTACATTCCTTGTGACAGCACTGTCATTTTACCATTGCTCTTCTCTTTATTAATTTTATTTGTTAGGCTTCATATTTACCTAATAATTTATATATGTGGATTAGAATATTTCATGACACCTCCCCTCTTAAAACAGACATTATATGTCAGTCCTTTATTCTATATACACATATAGAAATTTATTATTATTTCTGGGGTTTACGGTGATTCTCATCACACGGATGGCGGCTTAAAAAATCCGCTCCCAGATTGGTTTTTCCAGATATATATTCAATGCTAAAATTATATGGAGCCAGAAGCAAAGACCATCGGAGTAACCTAGAGTTCTCATGCTTAGCCTGTGCTAAGAACGATAAAGGTTTGTGGTCAGTTTGCAACTTAAATGCCTTCCCATATAGATAAATATTGAATTTCTTTATTGCCCATATTACTGCAAGACATTCTTTTTCGCTAGTTGAGTAGTTGATTTCAGCTTTATTCAACTTTCTGCTAGCATATGCCACTGGGCTTAATTCCCCATCCAATGCATCTGATTTCTGTAGTAAAGTTGCACCTAACCCAATATTACTTGCATCCGTCCTTACTATGAATTCTTGACTTAAGTCAGGTAATTTCAAAATGGGTTTACTTGTGAGCTTTTCCTTCAATTCTTGGTAAGTCATTTCACATTGTGGTGTCCATGTAATGCGATCTGGAAGTCCTTTACGTGTCAATTCCGTTAAAGGTGCACATATGGAATTAAAGTTTTTGATATACTTCTGGTAGAAACCACATAATGAGACAAAGGATCTCACGTCCTTCTTGGTTTGTGGTCTCGGGGCTTTCTGTAGTTTCTCTAAATTCTTTGGGTCAGGGGTCATGTTTCCCTGATAAACTGTGTGTCCCAAAAATTCCAATTCTTTACATCCAACGCAACATTTGGTTGGTCGGGCTGTTAAATTTGCCTCCCTAAGTCGATCAAACAGCATGTTCAGAGAGTCAATGTGTTCCTCAAATGTTTCTGTTGCTATAAGGATATCATCCATAAAATTTGTTATACAGGGATTATTCAGAGGATCCAATAATTTTCTCATCATTCTAGAGAAGACACTAGGCGCATTCTTCAATCCAAATGGCAATCTATTAAACTCATAGTGTCCTTCTGAGGTACTAAAAGCTAGGTATGGTCTAACCTCAGGCTTTACTGGAATCTGATAGTATCCTTTACTCAGATCCACTTTTGAGAAATATTTAGCTTTATTTAGTCTGGCAAACAGCTGATTTGTATCCGGCAATGGATCCACCTGTCCTTCTGTAATAGCATTCAGTCTCCGGTAATCTATACAGAGTCTATGTTCTCCAGAGGGCTTCCTTAAGAGTACAACACCGGAACTATACGAAGATTCACTGTGCGAAATAATTCCTTCCTTCAATAGATAGTCTATCTCTTCCTTCAAAGCTTTTTCCTTAGCAAACGGAATCGAATATGGTTTCATACAGACAGGTGTAGAGTCTATTAGTTTCATATCATATTCCAATAGGTTTGTATGCCCTGGTCGGTCTGTTAACACCTCTGCATGATTATTTAGAACCTGTTGCACTCTCTCTTTCTGAGTTTTCGTTAAATGTGTACTGATTTTCACCTGTGCTGCTGTCTCACAGGGGTGTAATGGATATTCAAATGATGAAAGTGGTTCCTTTTTCATCTCCATGGCGATGGACAAGGTCAACAAGTGTGTCTCTTCCTGATGTTCTCTTTCCAAATATTTCTTCAGGAGATTCACATGATAGATTTTTTCTTTCCCCTTCTTATCTATCTTATAATTTGTTCTAGACACCTTCTCTAAAACTGTATATGGACCCTGCCATCCAATTTGTAACTTATTCTGACTCCCGGGCAAAAGAAGCAGTACCTTCTCTCCCACAGCCAAATTTCTGTCTTTCGCCTTCCTGTTATAATAGGCAGCATGTTTCTTCCTGGCTTATTTCAAATTTTCATTGGCAAGTTTCCAACCAGTTTTTAACCGAGTGGTCAGCTCATTCACATATTGGTATGAAGATGTAATGTTTTCCTCTGCCTTTTCATCAGTCCACGTTCTTAACAAAGCTACATATGGACCTTTAATTGTGTGGACCTATTTGTCCATGCACCGGTATGGTCTCTTCCACTTGAAGCTTTATAGTGATGATTTTTCCTCCCAGAGTTATCATTCACAAAACGACCGCTACCAATTTTTCTTTTGGGGCTTTCTCCCCTCTTAAAATTCTTGATGAGAGATTTCCTCCCTACATCCTCTTCCTCCAGTTTGTTTAAGTCCGATTGAGGGATTGTCGGCTTATCCTGGGGTAAGACATCCTTTTGCACTCTCCGCATAGTGGCCATTGTAAAACAGTTAAGTGAAGCTTGTCCGTGAAAAGGGGCTTCCCATTCCATTTGGTCCACTTTATCAAATCTATATCTCTTTTTATTATCAGGCCTAATTTTGCTCCGGGGCGTGTCCAGGTCCTGATCCATGTTCCCACTTGTGGGTGTTCCCTCATGTGCTATGCTACACCTTTCTACAAAGTTCTCAATGTCCCATCTTGCTTTGGGCCAATAATAATTGTGAGCCACCTTTTGAATGATGGTACCTATCTTCTCATGGTCCCCATCTGGTTTCACATGTAGGCTCCTTATTAAGTCTGTCCTATATCTTTTAGGAAGTACCAGCTGTCCTTGACCTTTGGATCTAGTTCCAGTCTTCCTATACATCAACTTGTTTTTCATGTAAAAATCTCCCTTGCCTGGAGTTGTATGACAAGTTGACAATTTTCTGAAACAAGGCTTGAGTGTTTTATCCCCAGCCTGTGCCTTCCTCATCTCTTCTGGAGTGGTATCTAACATAATATCCTCCTCCTGTCTTGAGGTCGACCTGACCTGAAGGGTTGCCATATACACAGGTTTCCTTCTACAATGGTCAGTGTCATGATTGTCCATCTGACAATTCTTACACCACCTTTTTCCTTGGTTGAAAGATTTTCTTTCATCATATTTCCTTTCATCGAATTGTGGGAATTTATTTTTATTGTCATACCGTGGCCTATCAAATTGGTGCTTACCTTTATTTTGATCCCTAGGATCAAATTTATTAAAGTTCTGTGGTGCCCTAAAGTTATCCACCTGTTTCTTTTTATTACCTGTTACCTCTGCTTGAGCTGCTTGATACCTTTCAGCAACATTTAGCAACTCATCCAGCCTCTCTGCACCTTGTTCCATGAGAAACTTTCTCAGGTCTGGAGCCATGGACTCTCTTAGTTGCTCTATAAGGACCATTTCCTTAAGATCTTGGGTTTTCCCCAGAGAAGTCCATTTCTCCAAGTATGTCTCGATTCGTGCAGAGAACTGGTGATAGGTTTCACCTGACAGTAGTTTAGCATTCCTAAATTTTTTCCTGTAAAACTCTGCATTCTTTTCATACCTTAACAAAAGAGCCTGCTTTAGCATGTCATAATTTTCCTGATCACCTCTGCTCATTTTTGCAAAAACTTCATAAGCTGCCCCACGAAGTCCCTGAGATAACTTTAAGCTCCACCTTTCTCTCTCTAACCCATACGTGGTAGCTAATAGTTCGTACCTATTTATATAGCTCTCAATATCATCGTCTTTCTCAACAAAATGATCTAAATGAAAATTCATAGCTGAGATTGAGGCTCCTTGAGTAACCGTAGCATCAGAGGCAAAGGGACTGGCACCATTTTCAGGAGCATGGCCTTGAAACTCAAACTCCCTTAGTCGTAACTCATGTTCCCTTTGTAATCTTTTATCTTCTGCTTCCCTTTCTGCAGCTAATTTCCTCTCTTCCCTTTCTGCAGCCAATTTCTTCTCTTCCCTTTCTGCAGCCAATTTCTTCTCTTCCCTTTCTGCAGCCAATTTCTTCTCTTCCCTTTCTGCAGCCAATCGTTTGTCTTCTCTTTCTGCCTCCAATTTCTTAGTCTCTTTGTCAGCCTCAATCTGCAACCTCTTAGTCTCAGCCTCAGCTTCAAATTGTAACTTCTTAATTTCCCTTTCAGCCTCTAACCTTCTTTCGGCTTCTTTTTCTAATCTTCTTTCTTCGCGTTCAATAAATTTGTCACATTCCGTTGTGACATAGGCAACCATAACTTGCCCATCTAATCCTAACTCTTTTGCAGTCTGAACCGCAGCAGATCGAAATTTGGCCAGGTCCGCCATTGTCTATCAGGTAAATTTTTATAATGTCTACCCAACAATTCAATTTCTAACTATATATCTAATGGACAACACAGGCACCGTGAGCTCAACCTTATTTAATTCCACCCAAGGATACCTTTTAATTCTTATATTCCCTGAAGTGAATTACCCCCAATATTTTTAATAGGGAAAGATTCAAAATCCCAAGAGCGAGACCCCAATATATGTGGTGAAGTGGGATGTTATAAATATTTATAAGGGACTTAGTGTACTGACTGAGATCAGCTGTGAAGGTATATATATATCTAATAAGAGTAGTATATTATATATATATAACCTTACTTGCTACCACATATCTATATATCTCAGTCAGAATTATTCTGGAATAGTGTGATGCTACGTTATGTGTCTAGGGTATGTGTATGGTGAAGTGTAAGTCACAACAACAGACAGATAAACAATTTAATTTAATCCACTACTCTTAACAACACTGTGACACTCACATACATATAACACTCTATGAGAATATCTTAAAGAAGTCACTAGTAACGTTTCAAATAACAATATGTATTCATTACTGGCATGAATGAATATGTGTCCTGATTCAACTACAAGGGAACCAGGAATCACAATCAATTTAAATTACAAGTTATGTACAGAATGTATTTAATATGAATATTGTAGTGACATATATTATTACAAATGTTCTATGTGTGTCAGTTGTGTAGTAGTAAAATGAGGTAATACTGGTTTTGTTTTGTTCAAGCTCTGTTGGTATTTGTCATCATGACTTCAATAGTTTGTCTTTAGGGACTATTATTGGAGATGTTCACAGTTCCTGATTTTAAGACAAGTAAATTCCCCTTTGAATAGTATTTTTATAAAGTTATTTCAAGATGAGGGGACATAATGTTGAGCTCAGCTGGCCAACTCTGCTTATCTTGAGTGATGGCGGCAGGAGAGGACTCCTCTGCTCGAATTCTCTTCTGGGCTCTGGAGACACCTCACTGATAGCTAAAAGGACCAAGGAGTATGCTGTCCGACTCTGGATTCAGCAAATCTCTGACCAGATGCTGCTCAGTACCATCAAGACCACTGTCCCTGAAATCAAGAAGGATGTACCTTCTACTTCATAACTAATTTATATTTTCTTTTTACACTGATCACAATACATCACAAACATTGCGTTCAGAGCGTTAGGCCAACAGTCAGCTTCATCTGAAATACTTTATTCCAGTATTACCCTTCTTAATGGTTACTACGCCTCTGCACTTCCAGCATTATTTCTTTCTAGTCAATCATCCAGGTGTCAGTGTACTGTTGGGCCATTCCATGCCGTTTTACTTCTCTCCGACACCCTCTGTTCAGGCTGGAGCATTTTAGGCTTTACCTAACGTTTGCCACTGAACTACACATATATATATACAGGCATAAATCAACAATTCACATTCAATTTTCATTAAAAGATATTAAATGGTTCAAGCTTACCACAATTCATACGAATAACACAGATACGTTGATTAGCAATGAATTCTGGCACAAACTGGCACAAATTCCTATCTGCTTATGTTCCAGGCTTTTATTTTACACAAATATGAGCTGGCTTCAACGCACTGATGCTTTATCAAGTGTATTTAAACAAGTGGTCTCGAACTAACGCTCCCAAGTGTGTATATCAGCGAGACTGGCCAATGAGCCACGTTTCGACAAGTGTTTGAAAAAATGTTACCTTTTCCCGTCTCCCCTAACAACCAAGATAGTATTTATAGCCCGACCAATCGTGGTTAGGCTTTCATTTGTTGCGCTCCAATCAATTTGGAGTTTACATGGTAGGCTATTTCTGTAACGTACCTTTTTTCAAACACGTTAAAAAAAAATCTTATGAGCAGAAATGATTTTATGCTGTCAGGCACCCCCAATATTTTATTTTGGGTATAATTTATTAATTCCTGGACTATTTGCGTAACGTTTTACATATTATTTGTCAGCAAGCCCTAAGGAACCCAAAAATACTAATTTAAAGGAGCTACGTGGCTGCGTTCAAAATATGCAATTTCTTCTACCTCCTGTTTCGAAGATATGCTGTCTGGGTACTGTTATGTGTTCAAACGTAAACCCATCTATTGTTATCTTTTCTAATAAGAGTCTGTTATGATTTATAAACCTAACTCTGGGAAAGGGTAGTGTATTTTATCACTGTCCGTCTGAAAAAGTTAGTGCTTGTAGACTTACACGCGTGATGCCAGCATTTGTATATCGCGCGTCGCGTGTTGCATGCGTTCCTGATTTTCAGCCCTCCCCTCTCGCTATCCTTTTGTCCATCTGTTCGTTCGTTTTGGTAACGTAATGTAATTAATGTTAGGATTAATTTAGGTCATTACGCAGTACGTCTCAATGCTTTTCCAAGAAATACAGCACACGTTTCATTGAAGAAAGCGGGTAATAATACAGTAAGCTTTTATATCAACGTGAAAGCGTTACAATTTGCAGACGAAGCAGAAAACAAGGGGGATTTCGAGTACATTCCTTGTGACAGCACTGTCATTTTACCATTGCTCTTCTCTTTATTAATTTTATTTGTTAGGCTTCATATTTACCTAATAATTTATATATGTGGATTAGAATATTTCATGACAGCAAGTAAAAAATAACATAATTCATTTAATTAATAGCACACTATTTCAGTAACTCTCTGGTTACAGTTTGTACATGATTTGCTTCCTTACAATCAGATGGCCTTGTGGAAAGAGTTATGTCATAACTCAATTTGTACAGTAAATTAATTTCTTTCATTCTTTCCATCTTCCCAATTAGGTGGTCCATTCCAGCAAGCTTAACATCTTCAAAATACTTTCCTAAAACTAACTTAACAATCTACAAGTTCAGCTGCTTTCATTTCACAAATAAATTGAGCTAACACAGGTTTGAATTCCCTCCAAGAATTACACAGTGATTTCACACACACTTATCCACTTCTATTCGGCACATATTAATAATATAATTATATATACATATGTAATTACATTCTTTCTTACACTCAAATATATGCAGACCGGCTTTTAATGGCTCTACAGACTGTGTTACTCTGCAGATGGCAATGGAGTCTGGTAGTAGACGATTTCGCTCGTGTTTGAAGTTTGAATTGTCTGGCAAGTGTATTATTATTGGTACCTTCCACCTTTTATAGGTCAAGGTTTACGTACGAGAAAGCATCAGGGCCAAAGTATTTTGCAGACTAGAAAAAGTGAAAATCTTAGGCGTTCTGTGCTAGTATGAAAAACCTGAAATCGTTCTAGTTTCTTTATCTCTGAGCGCATATCCTTCATCCAAAGCTTATATTATTCTTAGGACTAAGCTCTATCTATTGCAGTATCTCTCTTATGTCTAGATTAATCCGACTTTTCACTGGAGCAGCCTAAACATGGCAAAGCACAACATGGTTCATGCTTCGATGCCTTAAATACACATTTTCTCCGGTTCTACACCACTTCCAGTGAAATTATAGATATCTGCCAATAGCTAATGATCCCTATTATCGAATTATTTTCCTCATCATTGATATATTCCGTTCATATCTGCACATTGAAAATGTGTCAACATCTACTCTTTCCCGTCTTCCTATTAAAAGGCCTTACAAAATATTAGCAGTGTATGTACCGAGCTGCGGTTTTGATTGGTTGTTTGACTTCTCGGAATTTCTGTACGGTGTAATGTTTTGAATGAGGGCCCAGATAGGATTCAGATTTCATCACAATATATATATATATATATATATATATATATATATATATATATATATATATATATATATATATATATATATATATATATATATATATATATATATATATGGGAGCCGCGGTAGCATAGTGGTTAGTGCACTGGCTTCCTAGCGCAGTTGTCTATGGTTCGATCCCCAGATGAGGCGGGAATTTTTTAGGCCACAATTTATTCACAGTTTCAGTTTGGCTCCCTCCTTCTTTGAGTATAATCTCCTTCTGGCTTCCAAATATCATGCATGCGTAGGAACTCACAGAGCTTTTACATCGTTGAATTTTTTTCTAACTGGTATCCTTCAGTACTTCTGACAACAGCCTGCCTAATTCGTTATTTTTATGTTTGCTTAGTAGTTATTCCTAATGTGCAATATGTGATGAGAGTTATCTTGATTTCAGCATTGCCTCTGTTTTGCACGATAATCATTGCAACTACCGCTTATCCTCACACCATCATTGATCCTAAAATTAATATATAAGGATCAATGCTGGTTTGAGGATAAGGAGTGGTCTGATGGGGGGAGAAGATACTTTATTTAGATATTGGAAACCAGATTTTATTAACATAAAATTGACGAAATGGACGACCTCTTCGCGATCTTTATTTCACTCCGGCAGTATCGGTACATTTGTGGTACTGAATTTTATTATTTGCTCTCAATTGTCGCACTTTTCTTTCTTTCTTTTTCTGCTTGTGTGGCAAGTAGATTGTAGGTGCAATCATTTGTTGACTCTCCTCTCTGTGATGTCACCTGTTTGTTACCCGGTCATCCTAGATTGCGGTGAGCAACTGAGATCCGATGAGCGCCGGCGTGTTTAGATTGAACCGCTGATAAGACGACTCGTTTGGTAACCCAGATGGGCAGACACGGAGGTTTTGCGTACTCATACGACAGATAACGAGATTATTATCTGTGTGACACATGTGGGCAGACAAGTGTGACATAATCGCTTCCGGGCCGACTTGTTATGACAGCATTAATTTCTAATAAAGTAATAAGTATTACAGCTTATCCATGTTGTCATGTGTGTCTACCGATCTGCATGTGAGAGTGTATGGAAGGCATCAGATGTCCATATATGGTAATACGTGACCTTTGCAGGCACGCACCTTATTTCACGTGGGACTATTTTGAAAATATCTCACACCATCTGCATGATTCGAAATGATTGGATCTTTCTCATTAGATTCATAACAACAATGCGTGGGAAGATAGGAATTTAGTCTGACCATTTTCGCAGTTTTATTTCTCTGTGAATTTCACGCTCGCCAAGACAACATCAGACCTCGCCAGAGTGAAGATTAGATTCATAATTCCTTTGTTTAACCGGACCTTTTATTGGAGAACCAAATAAGACTTACAAAGCACAGGAAATCCCTACATTTTAATAAGGAACACCGGGACTAGGAAACTGAAGCACTCACACGGAGTCAGAGAAGGAATCTATTGTCAAATTAAAGACACCCCAGACGCATGTAAGAGACCGACTCGTCTCTTTTATTCATCTGAGCAACATATCTGTAGCCACGATTGGCGTAAGTTGTGATTTACATTTCATATGTTATTACTAACGTGTGAACTAACATATATATGTATAAATTACCATGTGAAGTTTAATGTGTGAAACTCCTATTGGATGTCAAAGTCATTTGAGGCTGGCAACCTCAGCGTATAGAATGATGATTCATGAACCACCACTGCACGGGCTGGTGATTGCTTTATTGCTAGTTTCGTAAAGAGATCTAAAAGCATGAAGTAGTTCCAGGTTCCCTATGGAGCAGGGAGGGAAAGATGAAAGAAATGATGTACATTCTAAGTATAATACTTACATTTTCAAAGCAGTGTAAATGTCCCTATAAACATAGTGACTTTAAAATTAATGTACGTATTCAAGCTTTAAACCAGTATAAATGTCTATGTAAAAATATTCATTTTAAACTAATGGAAATTTCAAACTTTTCAATCAGTGTAAAACATAAATGAAAACATTTTCAATTTATATTGTGAACACTTTTCAATCAATGGAGATGTATATGTAAGCAGACTCTATCTGTATTATTACCCTTTTCATTTAAATGTCATGTAAAGCTAAAGCTATTCTATTTAAATGTAGAGAAAGTTTTATCCCGAGGGATTAAATTTAATTCTTATCCAGGGTAAAGTCTGAGTAATTGGGATGGTGGTATGGGAAGATAGGAACCCCTAACTATGGGGTGGAAAACGCCATACTCAGAAGAGAGTTTCGTTCTATTCCTTTACCATAGTTATTGGTGGTACCAGCAGAAAGTACTATCTCTGGAACAAGAAGGGAACCGTGGCCTAATCATTAAGACGAAGGACGCACGTGGTAGACTCTCCTTGACGTTTCTGGGAAACGAGCTTCCCCCGACAACCTTGATCAGAGACGAGCGTGAGCAGAGTGAAAAGAACCATCCCATAAGAAGGAGCAGAACCGTCATTGGCTGGAAAGTTCAAATATATGCTGCCACTTGAACTTCTTGAAATATCTCACATTCCCTGAAGACTGTGATGATAACTTTTCTTGATCCAGAACTATTCAAATTATTTCCAACTGTTAAAACCTAAAGTGATTATTAAATTTTGTTATTTGTAATGTTACAAATTTAACTTCGATTTAATCCTTTTAAAGTTACTGCATGTTTGTCTCAGTCAAATTACTACACACACCCTAATCAGAGCTATACTAGAATAATAGAATTCCACTGTGTAAATCAGGGGTGGGGACTTAAACGAGCTGAACTTAAGAAGTGCTTAAATCCTTCACAAAAGCTTTCGGCAAAATTACAGAATTAACATAAGCATATTGTTCTCGCTTATTCTGAATATCTTGTGAAGACTCCCTTTGTAATAGAAGTGTCATCACCCTTCTATCTACATCTCTGCCAAGAGTAATCTTGTGCGAAGGCAGATACCTTTGAAGCCCATGTTAGATACTCTTGAGTTTTGGCCACTGTTGGACCACTACTGCAAAGCAGGGGAGGCAATACCGTCAAAATGAATTTACTACATTGTATATCCTAATTATAACCCACCAAGGGTTGAACGGGATACTTTGTCTTTTAAAAAAATAATTGCAGCTCTTGTTAGTCCTCGGCTTCTGAAAGGTAAAGGTCAAGGATCCCGTTACACGCCCATTGAGGCATTTTGGGAATATGGTGTTAGGCCCATATTTTCTTGACCATCCAGCTTTGAAATTATTCGAACATTTGTCAGTGGTCACTGAGGTATCGATGTCATGTTCATCGTTTAGTTTTATCTGATTACCTCCTCTTCTTCTATCTCTTTGTCGGAGTACAGTAAAGCATCCAATCAATAAGGGATCGTATTTTCTTAACATTATTTGATGAGAAAACGTAACTTTTCAGCACAGCGTGTGTTACTAAACACAACATGAGAAGTCAATGTGATCAGTCAGTAGCTCAATATCGGTTCAGTGAAAGATACGATCCGTCATAATTCAATGTTCAATCAAATAAATTCACCCTAGTGAAATGACCCACAAATCAGTCATTCTATGTTTATCATTCGAATTCACAACAAACAAAAATGAACAATTAAAATTTATGGTGTATTCGTGCAAATTCAATAAAAGAGTCAGTGAATGCTGGTCAAGTGTGACGCAAAATTGTTTAAAGCGGTTTTCTGGAAAAAGGTAAAAGTGCATACAGTACGTAAAACAGAACTAGTGAAAGATTGAAACAGATACCTTCCTACCCTTTAGTAATAATGTATCCAAATGCCTGGTTCCAGACCCCTCCCCCTGCCACCCGCCCCCCAAATATAAATAACGAATTTAAACTTATTTCTTGCTTTTAACTCCAGCTGCTATTATCCATTTCTGCAACGCTACGTGTGTGCTACGCTGAGGAAGGTTTTGATAGCCACACATTAGTATAATCATTGTTGTGGTATTGCAAAAACAGTATCTTATTTTACTTTGTTCATTTTAGCACTATTATCTATGTAGCTAGGGAACAAATCTTGAAGTACAAAAAACAAAGTTCGACAAAAATGAAAAAATGTGTGTTCAAAAAGATTATTCGTAACTCAAACAGAGTGCTCGTAAGAAATACATAAAAATTTCAGAATCATATCAATAAACGAAAAGAAACAAGCAGTTTTCCCAAATAATCCCAGTGTATTTTTAGGCAGTGCTATTAACGAAACAAAACAACAACAAAAAATACAATCTTGAAGTCCAGATAAAAACAATTACAGTAATGTTTCCCGAGAATTAACTGAAAAGGGGGGAAACCTAGACATCACGTAGAGCAGCGGTTCTCAAAGTGTGGTCCGCGGACCCCTGGATGTCCCCGAGACCCTTTCAGTGGGTCCCGGAGATCAAAACTATTTTTATAATAGTCTATGACGTTATTTGCCTTTTTTGTTATACTTTTATTTAACATATGGCCTCGTTTTGGAGAGCTGCGCTCCTTTCAAACAAGACACGGTCAATTAGTTATATTAACTTGTCAGTTATATTAGGAAGTCCAAATAAGCAAGACCGCGTGATCTGGAATTGTAGTTAAGTACTTTCACTCTCATTCTCTCGTGGTATAACCCACATAAACAAAATCTCCTAGGGGTCCTAAATAATGATTAAGAGTGTAAGGGGGTCCTGAGACCAAAACGTTTGAGAAACGCTGACGTGAAATGTGCTGGACACAATTAATTGCAGGGTGAGCTGATGTTTACCATCTCATCCTCATCGTGTTGCTTCGGAACTTGCGCAACAAGATGTGGGTGTCTTTTAGGCTGCGGAATGAATTAATTCACAAAATTGATCTGATTTTTCACAATAAATTTCAGATTAAACAGACTATAGATATCACCGTGAAGTAAGAATTGTCATTATGGCCTGTAAGAACTGCACATCTGCATATTTTAGAACGATCATTTTATCATGCTCAAGACTACTAACTATACTTAGAGCCCTCTGATCAAGAATTCAACATTTTGAGGCATTGATAACTACGATGAAATTCAGAACTTGCCTAGAATTATTCCATCAAGATTATACATCATTTGAGAATTACAAACATATACTTCATTTGAGAATTACAAACATGTACATTATTTGAGAATTACAAACTTATATATCATTTGAGAATTACAAACATATACATCGTCTGAGAATTACAAACACACTTGAAGATCCAATTTCAGGTTTAAAAACGTTATAATATATTAGACTATACGCCAATTATGGATTATTTACCAAGTGTTGCTTATTTACAGTTGTTTACTGTTTCATAATTCCACATGAGATTAACATTCTATACCACTACAGGTGTGTTATACTAGTTCAGGGTATACAAAGGTAAAGGTAGTTATTTAGCAGATACTGCCGTATGGAAGCGAAATGTTAGAGACTTCAATATACTTGGTCCAGTTTTATGAGATTGGCTAACCAGTTCCCTTTGTCACCGCCTTTGGTTTCCCAAACTCAAAAGCACAATCGGGTACTCATTTACATCCGCCTGGTAAACGGCAATGTGACGCTACCATGTTTCTATCTTGGAACCCGGTAACTTTGCCACCTAGAAGCAATGGCTCTAACCGCTGAGTCAATCGGACCCTAGTTCGGGTTATATCACCAGTTAAAGACATATTAGTAGCTTACACGTTATATATTTGGTCAATGAGGTATTCTAGAGAATTATATTTCTTTGCTTGTTGAATGTGGTATGTCTAATCTCGAAGATCACTTATGTGGGGGAATGCCTATGTTATAATGCTTCGTTACTTCATGGGGTCTTGTTTCGTTACAATGGTTGTTTGCTATTTTCATAACAACCGGTTATAATTAGAGATGCTGTTTCTTGTTTCCTATTTTTACTCAGCCATTGTTAATATACTTAACTGATTCATTAATTTGTCTCATAATTCTATTTTTAACCAAAGCAGATTTTCTTTCTTCTCTTTACTTGTGGTTCCAGATCTCCGGACCATGCATGATTGCAGGATGAAAATGAGACTGTAAAGGAGATTTATTATTCCCAAGTACCTTGATTGCTGCCATGGGTGATCATGTCATGTCCATAACGTCGTGTCTCCAGTACTGTTTATCAATTCAGCTGTTGACATCTCTCTATGCCATGATTTGAAACTGTTCAGCATCTTCTCTCTTTGTCGTCCTCAATCTACTTTTTCTTCTTCAGTCTCTCATGTTGCCACAAGATATTCCAGTACAAGATTCTCCCACTTTTCTCTTCTCATAACATGCGCTAAGAAGTGGTTAGCTTCTTTCTAATATGAGTAATCACCTTTCTCTACCTCTTTCAAGACATCAGCATTTTAGCTGTCCATAGTATACTGTTCAAAAAAAGAAACGCATAGCTACTGAAGGCACACACATAGCCATAATTTTGACATTCAATAACTTTTTTAATTTAATGAGTTAATTGTTCAAATTGCATACAAGAATACCTTAGGGTTCAACCAATCAATTGACAGTTGTTTTGAATCTGGGTCACGAGAGTGTTTTGGCGTACGGGCTTTCCCGTTAGTATGGTGTGTGGCCTCCTCTTGCATCGATCAGCGACTGGCATCTCCTGGGCATGGATGCGATCAGACGTCTGATGTGGGCCTGTGGGATGGCTGCCCACTCTTCCTGGAGTGCCTGGAACAGATCACGAAGACTGGATGGAGCAACGTCTCGGCGATAAACACGTCTATGCAGCTCATCCCACAGGTGCTCAATCGGACTCATGTCTGGAGACAGGGGTGGCCAGGGAAGAGTGAGAATGTTGTTGGCACTCAGGAACTGCGTGGTCAACCGTGCACAATGGGGTCTGGCGTTGTCCTGTTGAAACACAGACCTTTGGGCAGCCAAAAATGGAAGGACATGGGGTCGAAAAATTTCATTGACGTATCCTTGCGCATTCAAGCCTCCTTCAATGTGCACCAATTGACTCCTTCCGTTGTAACTGATCATTCCCCACACCATTGCACCTCCACCACCGTGCGGCGGAGCTTCATCAACGCAATTTTGGGCAAAACGTTCATTTCGCCTACGGTAGACCCTACGCCGTCTATCATGACGCTGTAACAAAAAGAAAGATTCGTTACTAAACCAGACACGTCTCCATTGATTGTCAGCAGCCCAGGGACGATGCTGGTTGGCCCAAAGAAGTCGATTTTGGCGATGGCGGCGCGTAAGGACAGGTCCTGGGTGAGATCGTTGTGCCCAAAGTCCAGCATCATGCATTTTATTCCGGACAGTTTGATCAGACACATGACGTCCTGCAGGCAATGACTGGGCAGTTGAGGAAGCTGTTGTAAACCTGTCTCTGAGGTGACGAAGCCGAATAAAGCGATCCTCCGCTGCTGTTGTCACTCTGGGTCGTCCACTGCGATGCCAGTCTTCAACTGAGCCAGTGGCTTGGAACCGGTGCCAAAGTCGACTGATGGTACTCTGATGCACGTTTAGATGCCTGGCAACCTGACTTTGACTTTCGCCTGCATGCAGTCAGCCTGTAGTGAAATTGACCGAGATACAACGGTAAAATACTCCAAAGATAACATTTAAGGATAAAAAACATAATGCGTAAGCTGCTGATGTACATGATCGCCTAGACCGCGGGTCATCATCCTCTATAAATTTTGCCTTGCTAGACAGGAGGGGAACGGAGGATCAAAAAGGAAAAAATATGACTGGAAAGATTGCGTAGCAAGGCTAAGGAGACGCAATTGGGGGGGATGGAGGAAAGTAAAAAATTCACGTCCCCCAAATTGACACGAGGTACGGAAATGGACGCTTTTGCGATACTAAGATTTTGATTTGAATTGAGCGGCAGAACGCGGATGGTAGGAAAATTACAAAAATTTAAAAAGTAAATTTTCTTAATATTAATGTTAGGAATATAAAAATTAGCTGGCCGGATGGCCTATTCTGAGCAGTGAACTAATATGATCTTAATTTTACAAACGGATAGATAATATTGAA
This sequence comes from Oreohelix idahoensis, assembly GCA_024509875.1. NCBI lineage: Eukaryota > Metazoa > Mollusca > Gastropoda > Stylommatophora > Oreohelicidae > Oreohelix > Oreohelix idahoensis. The sequence goes on along the minus strand of JAMPIV010013849.1, from coordinate 729,567 downwards.
GATAATGACAAAAGACAGTGTAGTTCACATCATCGCTAGACTATATTGAATCTAAAAGTGTCACAATTTGCACACAAAAACACGACCTTGGGAACAGGTGTTCAAAGTTACTTATTATGGAGGAGAGGGTTTTTGAGCGGTAGCTGTGTCTAAATATAACTTTTTACGACAAAATTTTAAGGGGAGAGAAAGGTTGCTTCAAAAATCAAGCACATTTTTTTTAGAAACACAAGTAGAGACGGACAGACTAACAGATAACCATCCATACTTGACTGAAGCATGACTGAAATGACTTTAGTGTAGAAATTTGAAATTAAAAATAAACCTTGGCAGTGATTGGCCACAGACAATCATATCATTAGCGCTCAGAGCGCATTTGGGGTCATTCTTCAATAATTGTTCAGTGTTAGACACAGATTTTAAAGTGTGGTGTGTTCCCATATGAAAGACAGTGAATAAATTTAGGGACGCCATACTATAGCCAGCAGCTCAGCTGAGTTTTGCTAGCAATTCTGTGTTATGTATTCTTAATCTGGTAAGATTGAAATTATTTCTTTATATATTTTGAATATTGTTTCATGTTCGAGTGATTTGATATTGCCATATCATAATATAGCCTTACAAACCAGTAGGGATTTTGCTCTAGACCCCCCGCCCAAGTCAGGGTCTAGGGACCAACAAGGTACATAAACTACAGCAAGGATTATGCAAGATATATCAACCGTTGAAACAGATTACCTATCTTCTTTTAGGGCCAACAACTAATAAATATTTTTCAGAATCTATAGTCTGGGAGGATCTATCTGAGGTAAACCCACCATGGTAACTGTGCTGTTTGGTCAGAGAGATCTGACCTGTCTGTATGATGTGGTTGTTGTGTCAGTGTGGTGTCCAGACGTGGGTATAGAATAGATTTTGACACATAGCCCATACTTTGATTGCAGAGCTGTGAGTTTTCTATCGACAACAAAGCAGAGTCTATTCGGTGGGTGACTTTACTCGAGTGTATCTGTGCAGTTCTTGTGACAGAGACCACCATTATTGCCCGCCAGCACGGAGAGGTGGGACCGCAAGTTTTCAGCACCAGAGCTGCAAAAAGATGAGTGAGCCTCTGGTCTGCTGGACATTCACCAACTATTGGTAGTGACTAATATCCCCATAAAAATTCCCACCAGTTTCTGGACATTGTGTAGTCAATATAGACAGGTGTGATGAGGCCACCCCAACAGCACAAACATAAATATCCTCCCAAGTAGATGACTACTAGAACATTTTAATAAAACTAACTATTCTAGTACTTAAATATGTACACTTTTGTATTTATTATGTAACATTCCATGCATAATTTTCATAAATTTTAAATCCTTCTTTTAAAACAAGTTCTGGTCAAAATAAAACTTGATCCAGAACAAATAAATGTAATATAATTATATCAAAAACTTTATACACGTGAGTTAGTTCAGTGTATTTTAACACTTGTTAATCTTATTAGTCTTCTTAAATGCCTGTGGGTGTATTTATAACTAACACACCACATTACACATCATTACCCTAGACACTTTACGTAGCCACATTCATTAAGAAAAAAAAAAATAAGTGTGAGGTCGTAGTGGTAGCAAGAAAGGCCTTCTGACAATTCTCAAATACATTTTATCTCAGGAGCCTTCACAGCTGGCCTCATACAATTTACATGTAGTAAGAACACCATCATACAATACCATCAACACCACTACACAGCCAATAGCAATGTCCTTATTTTGACACGCCATAAATATGAAACGATAGAATTTTTGCCTGTAGAGTTATCTTGAAAGGGTTTCAAAGTTGCGTATTATTGATATTCATTGTTTTTTTTCCCAAATTGAGTTCGCTTTTTTTGCGCGCATGAGCTGTGGTCAAAATTAGTACCCGCCCAAACACGGCCCTGACCACATGCGTTGTAACATTACAAAAATGAACCAATTCACAACACTGTTTCACTGTAGTTTGAGGCTTGTTTTTATATACCCTAGCACCAAATTTTACTTACAAACTCATAAAAACGAGCCCTCGGATAGCTATGCGTTTCTTTTTTTGAACAGTATACTATTAACATTCGTGTAAAAAATCAAGTCTCTTTGGCCTCAAGAGATGCTCTAGTTTGTTTATTGATTCTGACGACTCTGACCATTACAAAAAATGACAAATTAAAGTTCTAAATAGGACAACAACTGCGGGACAAAATTTTTATACAAATATTGAACAATTTACCTGAGTGGTGCAGGCAGAGGTCAAACCCCCTTTTGAAAAAAAATTTGACTTCTTTTTCATGCCACAATTTAAATGTTCTATTTTTCCATCTTTTCATTTTAAAAAGAACATTACTTTTTTTGGGTATTTTTCTTTTTTCTTTGACATTTATTTTTTTATTTCCCGTTTCTAACTATGCTCTCTTTACTTCTTTCATTAAAGGGCCTATGGAAAACGTAAAAAGATTTCGTTCTCTTATCAGTTTTACTAAGGCACCATATCCAGGACATTGTATGATGTATCTATATCACTAGTTTGCTGACTTAGATCCGTGAGAAGTCATTATCGATTCGGACAGTTATTTCACTTGTAACATGGCATAATAACAATATAACCTCGGTCTATCTGTGCATTTAATGCAGAGAAAGGGGGTGTGGGAATACGGGGTAGAGGAACTTGGAAACAACAAAAATGGCAAATGTCCTCGTGACACAGACTCGTCTTTTATGGATCATGTACAGAATCACACTGAACTGAAATAGAACATGACCTGATTTAACATGAGGCCTGATGAATCATGGTGGTAACTCTGTGGAACTGATGGAATGACATGGTTGTTCATATCATTAGAAATTGTGATTAGTGACATGGTGGTCACATGAGAATATGGAATGACGATGGTCAAGAGAACTGATCGGAAGAACCAGTCAAATAACTCAACAATATGGAACATGAGGTGAGAAAAGTCGCTGTCGTTATAGAACCCGGTCTGAGGAAATCTTTTCTTGTGCTCATTTCGGTGAGTTCTTTTTCTCTCACCCTTATCGTAAAAGCTTCTTTTCGTCCAATCTAAGGTGATGATGTAGGGAGCATCGGCACTTGGAGCGATCGGTAGCTTCGTTAAACCAGGGCACGGATGTATGTCTCAGTGCCTTTGTCTTTGTTGACATCATTGAACCTCAGCTGCGGTAATGAAAGCTTTCTTTTGCCATGCTGGGATCTTAAACGTCCGTTAAAATATCGATTATGTTATCATTTTGAATTTATTAATTGATAAAGGCCATGGAAGCGACTTTTTAACAAAGTTTTGGTTTTTATTTATGCTAAAATTCGAGTAGCATATAAATATAAAGTAGAGTTTATATGGAATTGAAGTATCTCTCAGTAATCTCTCTCAAATCTCTCTCTCTCTCTCTCTCTCGTTATCTCTATCCCTCTCTTCTCTGTGTGCGTGAATGACTGTGAGTAAATGTACTTATATGTGCACAGTTACTGAATGTGATGATGATATAGCTTAATTGTGATTGAAGTTATTAATATTTTAATTTTTAATTTGTAAAAACATTGAAAATTGTATTGCCTATTTCTTTACTCTGATGAAATAAGGATTTCGTTCGTTCGTTCGTTCGTTCATTCGATCGTTCGTTATGATGATCTGCCAAAATTCAATCATACAAAGACTCTAGTAATCTGTCATAACTTGACTATACTAAGAAGATAATTGTACCATAGCTAATTACACTAAGACTCTGAAATGTGTTTTAACTACAAACTAAATTAGATAGTCTGTCACAATTGACTAAAAAGACTCTGATATCTGTCATAAAAGTAGTTGACAAACAATAATACTCTGATAATAATCTTTTTACTCTCACTAAAAAAACATTAATCGAAAATAAATTTGAGGAAAAGGACAATGATAATCTGTCATAACTTGTCGTGGACTCAGATACTTGTAAGGCCATGGCGGGCAATACAAGATATGTCAGGAATTAGAAGCAAAAGTTCTTAACTAGATCTGTCGTAACATTATCTGCAAAATGTGAAAGAAGTTAAAGCAAGACTCGAGAAAACTTCTGGGGGTCACTCATGAACACTATAGTGGTCATCCTGTAGTCAAAAATTAGCCGCCAGAAGTCGCCAGTTGTTTTCTTCAACGACACTAGTTACGAGATAGAAGATAGTATAGATGAAATAAATAAGAAAGTGGAACTATAGATAGATGGTCAGAAGATAGAAGGAAAACTACTTTTACATACGATCAATGTCGCATAATGGTGAACAAAGTTTGAAAGGGAACTCGCTTTGTTAAGCTTGTACGTTGCCTGTAACATATGTTAAAAAGGCATTTCTGCCCTAAGAATATGAACTCAAACTCGTTTCTTCTGCAAAAGTAAAAAAAACCAATGGCTAAAACAACACAAATATATTTGAAACACATACATTTTTAATTTGCATAGTAATTATCATTATCAAAAGTAACAACACAGTCAACATTATTGTTTAAATATTAATGTTTCTACATTTAGCATGAGCAAATTTGTTGATGATATAGGATGTATCAATTTCACGCAGAAGTTTATGTTCAATGCTCATTAGTGTGAGATTGTTCAATCTCTTTTGACCCATGGTGCTCCTTAGTTCATTTTTAATAAGTTTCAGTTTGAAAATGATCGTTCTCCACTGCAGTTGGTTACCATTAGTGACAAATAGATGCGCAAGATTTCTACATTTGGAAAACAAGACTCCAAAGAATTGTCAATTATCAAACGGCTAAAACTGTAACTCTACAAGGTCTAGAGTAGTGTCAATATGAGAAGCAAGATCAGTTTTCAACAGTTCTGTAAACTGCACAAGTTCTTCACAAAGACTTTCTTCCAGATCTTCCGGATATGATTTAATAAGATTCGATGATCTCGTTACCACCTCTTCAGGTGTAAACGACTGTAACTGACGAAGGAATCCAAATACATCATTCAACTTTTGATAAGCTTTCTGGCGTTTTGACAAGGCAGAGAGCAAGCTATCAATAAGGACAAGAAATGTTCGGCTTTTAAACTGCTGAGAAGGCGTTTGAGATTCAACAAGTGGATCAAGTGTGCTGGAACCACTGAAATCATCATACTCTCGATTTCGTTTGTGTTTTCTTCGAGTTTGTTCTTGATAATGTTCACACTCAGTCAGATCCTTGGCCTTTTGCTCTATGTCTGCAAAAGTAGACCGCATAGCTTGAATATACCCCCGCAGGGATTCATAGAGTGCACAAGCTGTATTCAAATCTTGGTCAGAAGATTGCAAAGAAGCACTGGTCATTTGAAAACGCTGTAATACTTGATCCCACAGTATGATCATTATTCCTGTTTCTAACTTCATCATGGTTGAAAGTAGACCACGAGCCTGTTGACGACACTCTGCCTTCTGATCATTGTTATCTGAAATATCATCCAAGACTTGTTTTATTGCAGAAAAGCTGTGTAAAAGTGCTTTTGTTGCATCTGCCCGAGCGGACCACCTGGTATCTGACAGTCTTTTCACAAAGGGCAAATGGGACTTATTATGAGTACCGCCAGCACATAATGCAGTAGAAAGGAGACCCCACCGGTAGGTAGAAGCAGAAAAGAAGGTGTACAGGCTTTCAACAAATCCAAAGAAAATGACTGCTTCTTGACAACCTTCAGCAGCACATTTTCCAACCAAATTTAGTGAATGTGCAAAACACGGAATGTAATGCGCAAACTTATTCATCTCTTTAATTCGTGCTTGTAATCCTATAAACTTGCCACTCATGTTGCTGGCGTTGTCATAACTTTGACCACGGCAGTCTTTAATATCAATGTCATTTGCCTTTAAAAAATTAAGTAGACTTTTAGTAAGCTGTTCAGCACTATGACCTTCCATATCCAAAAATGTCACAAATCTTTCAACTGGTCCAGATGGCAAAACATAGCGCAGAGTCAAAGTCAGCTGGTCCATATTAGATATATCTGGAGTAGAATCCAATGAAACGGAATAATACTTGTATTTCTTCACTTCACAGAGAATGTGATCCAGTATGCTGGATCCAATCAGATTGATGAATTCCTCACACGTTGTTTTAGATAGATATGATGTATGTCCAAATCCTTTGTTTGCATGAGTACTTATATGCTCTGCCAGAAAAGGGTCAAACTTGGCCAGTAATTCTAACAACCCTAAGTAATTCCCGTTATAAGGGGACCCAACAATTTCATCACTGCCACGAAATGAAAGGCCTCGTTCTGCTAAAAACTTCACAACTTCAATTATTCGCTCTAGAAGTTTGTGCCAATACTTTTCTTGAATGTCCATTTGTTTCACAAGTTGGGAATCGACACGTTCACCTTTGTTTTTACGCATCAACAGTGAAATTAAAGCTTGTCTATGTGAGGAGCTTTCTTCATGTCGACGCAATAGATTGCTTGCATTTTTCCAGTCATTAAACCCTTCCACAGTAAACTTTGATGAACATTCTGAACTCATAAGCTTGCATGGGAAACAGAATAGGCGCCCTTTACTTTCTGAATAGCATAACCATTTTCTTGCATGTTGCTTGTTTGTAAGTTTATGAATATGTGTAAAATAAGACTTCTGACAGTATCGAGTTTTCTTTTCAGTGTCATACAATCGCACGGATGAAGAGAAGGCACTATCAACATGTTGACATTTTTCACTTCCCTTGGATATCCAATATTCACGCTCACAGTCATCTATATTGTTCGGCCAGTCACCAATATCATTAGAGTACTTCTTCGTTTCACTTATTCTTTCACATTCAGACTCAGTGTATACTGGGTTTTGCTGTATGTTTTCTGCTGCACAGCCTGCACTAGTACTAGTTGTTCCTGTACTTCCAGCTTCAGCGGTTAGAGTACCACCACCATGAACATCAAAATATTCTGTCAGCTTACGTGTTTTTGATATCACAAGTTGATCTCTTCTTTCTTTTTCTTCCTTCGCTTTACGTTTTTCACTTCCAGAAGCATAATTACGTCCAATATCTCTGTGTCTACTGCTCATTTTTTGAGTTTTCTAACCTTACAAATCAAGAAATTTTAATCAAGATCGAAAGAGAGTGCGAGCACGCCGTATTCCTCAATTAAAACAGGAAGTTTCCGTTTCCTAAATTCTAGTTTTTATTGTTAATGCAAATTCATTTCACAAAGAACGAAACAAAATTAGGGGGGCAGTCGCCTAGAGCCAAAAAAAATGGCTTCCGTCCAAACGTGACCAAATTTTCAACGCCACTTAAATGGCTTCCGTCCGCAAACAGTTAAGATAAAAATAATGAAGAGTCACACTAAGTCACCCTCTTATGCTCTTTCTCTCACAATTTCGTGACACCAAATGAAAAGGCGCTAAAGATGGCATAAATCACAAGATCATTGGTTTAACGCTCGTATTTACAATAATAATAATATGCGCACATCGTTGTCTTATGCCAAAGTTTTTTGGGTTTTTTTAAATCTCCGATTTCTGCTGTTTACTAACCACATTTGTGCACATACGTCATCTTCACAGTTGTAACAATGTCAAAGTGTTCATCTGGAACATCTTCCATTACGACGAGTAAAGTTTGTATTCACATTTAGTTTTACGTTCAGGCTATCACTGAGCATTGCCCACTGATAGTCCTTAGTACTGAAAATGAATCAGTTTATCATGATTATGTAATCATTTGCTTCACTGAGCAGAGAGCATGTTTGTGAAGTGCTCCATAATAAAGACGCAAAATGGTTGAGAAACCTATTTTAAAATAATTGACATTGCTTGTCAGAGGCGGCGCCAAGTCAAATCTGTCCCCAATGGAAGGGTAAGGTAAAATCATTAAATCCTAAAGACGTTGACGTTTCCCCATGTCGTGAAGTTTCTGTCACTTTGAGTTTTCATATATTGTTACAGTACAAGGGTCGGTTCTTTCCAAGTTATTTAAAAGTTTGGTATTGTTAAGTAGTTCAAATTGAATGAGGATTACTAAAATGGGATAAAATGAAACCAAAACTTAGATCAAATTTTCCGGCCCTGAAAACTTGTCTCTCGTCCCGCAACCCTGAAAAATCAGGCTCGAATACTCGTTTCTCGTTTTTAAAGTTAACTCCAGCCTTGCATTTCATGTCAACAGAAATTAATGCAACACGGTGTCACAGAATGTGCGATAGTGTTTACAAAATGCACAATTTGTCTAAACTGGAGCCGGCAGAAACAGTTTCTTGTATATTAACTGTCGTAGATTTTTGATAGGGGAATTAAGACATAGCTTGGTACCTTCTGAATAGATTAGAACAGGGGATAGCTCAGTGAGAGGAAATGTAAAGAAAATGGATTTTCACGAGTGAGATGGTGGACACTAGTTAGAGTCTGTCCCTGAAATCGAGAAACTTCTCTCCTTCAGCCTATCTCTACAACAGAACTTAGTTTGTCAGACAGTCTACTAGAATATATATTAATACATATATCACCACTCACCTACACACACACATAAGTGACGACAGTTAGACGCACAGACGTGAAAACTCCATCAATGGAATATGGATCTTTTGGGACAAGCTGACCGACACACATAAATAAAGTTTATGTAAGTTTTATTTGTCATAAAGAAACTTTACAACAGCAATAATATGACTATCAAATCAAATACAAGTAAACAAAGGTTAATGAATTAATTAAAGAGTTAGACTCATATGTGTAATCCTCCCTCCCTCTGTTGAGACAAAATCCCGTTAGGAGAGAAGTTATTAACCCCAAAAAGAGTCAAAAGGTGTTTACGCTATTGTCTAGAATTTCCCTCTACAGTAAAGAACAGAGTTATACGTTTATCTATTCTGAAAAAAAGGAAACAATATTTGCAAAAATTTTCATCATCAAAATATTACAAAGTGGGTATCTGAATTTATACGATCAAAGAACCACTCATTCCTGCTTTCTTTCTATCCATACAACAGTGGCCACTGACATTCGTTCTTACCTACAACTTGATTTTCACCTTCTGGCGCAAACTTTAGGACACACACATACAGCACCTCCAGTGTTCTTTTGGCAAAGAGAACCCCAGCTCTACAGAGAACAGGTTAAATCCTTTTTTTTCCGGGGAGCGTTCTCTTTACAACTATATTTATTTTCTGGATTACTGTTTATGTCACTTCAAATCAGTTCAAGTAATATATGTCACAGTGCTCACAGTGTCAGAATCTTGAGGTTTCCAGTACTTAGGAAATGTCAGGTCGGCAACTTATCTCAGTATAAAACTCTTGGTCAAACCACAAATGATAAAACCGTCGGAAATGTTAATGTTAGTAATTTTTCTGCCACATGGGCTGCATGTAAATGAGATTTTGGAAAGAAAATAATAATCTGGCTCGATAGGCCCAGTTACTGCATTTAGTCTTAATGTCCTTTAGGTTGGTACTCTGTCTCTTTCTCGATGCAAACACAAATGCCAGACAGGTTTACCTTGAAGACCCACGTATTTAAGTACAAAATGTTCTTTCTTTGGTTATTCTCAGATATACATTGAAGCCGCTGGTAAGTTTTAGGGTATGACCCAAATACTTTATAGGGAGAAAAATGCAAATACTTAACATAATATAGTATTATTCACAATCCTATCCTTACCCCGCGTAACGTAGAATATCCTCCACTTCGGTTATTTAACTTAAATTAGAAACTATAAGCTTAGAGCTTGTCTCATCGTTCAAAACTTCCGTGAGATAAATTGTAGTCATTTAAAAAAAAATCAGTCATCATGAATTAGAAATAAATACATATTTCGTCAATACTCATGATGAATCAGTGCATTTACTTAGTTGGTTAAAATATTCTCTGACGGGTTATTAGCAGTTACTTAAATTTATTTCATACCTGGAAAAGTTTAGCTAGAATTATTATTTATTCTGCTAGCCACTGTAACACAGTAAAATCTTAGAGAAATACCATTTACGGACCTATTTAGTAAATCACTCTGCACAAAAATCTTAGAGAAATATAATCGACGATTTATCCCTAAAATCACTCAAAACTACTCGTATAGTATTTACCTTCACACAAACTTCTACTAGACTATCTCCAACGATAAACTAAGAAACTATCCTAAAACCAGGGAATTCTATAAATCGCCGCTAGATGTCTTTAAAAGCTGAGGAGTACTGAGTGAATTTTTAGTTAGAAGGCTGGGATATATATACATCTGAAATGAAAGGAAAAGTTATAACTATAACCCGAAAACAGAAAACAGCCTCTCTTTGCCAGATGTTAACACCTACGGTGGATTTTACGTTCGGATTTGCAAATCAAAGATCTTTCACACATTACAAGCCGAAAACCAGAACCCTATTCACTCTTAGATCAGGCATCGCCAATTCGCTAATCAGTGTGAGTTTCCTTCGTCTCTCTGTTTGTCTGGCCAGTTCTAGCGAGCAGTGTCTTTGATCTCGACGTTCTCACCGTGGTTTAATTAACTCACTAGCGAGCAGATTTACAAGGGGAGTAATAAACATTTCCTCCCTTGGTTCCAAGATTATCTCCACCTAGATCGCTGTCTGATCCCATTACAACGATCTTCGATCGTTGGTGTAAAATAGTACAGCTCACGTCGGCTAGTAGTCTGCTCGTAAACATACATCAAAGAGAATTGCGAACAGAAATAAATTCCGTGCTAAATGAGAAAAAGAGACAGATCTCAGAATGTATAGGGGTTTTAAGTTAGCAAAGGTATGACGTTGAAAGTTTGGCAAAAGAGAAGTGTAGATAAAGAAATAGATAATATGAAATCTATTTTCATAATCTTCCACATTAACACATACACACCTACAAACACACATATATATATATACACACACACACACATATATATATATATATATATATATATATATATATATATATATATATATATATATATATATATATATAAACTTAATTATTTGGAGTATTAAGACAAAATCGAGCTACTGGACAACATAACAACCTCAACAAGTAACTCAAACAGTACAACATCACCTCAACAACAGCTAAAACTAAAGCGTAAAAACAAAATCACAGGGAGTAACAATACAGTACAGTGCAAACAACATTAATAATCAAGAAATATATCACACAAAATAAAAATGCTGTGGATATAACTGACATTCCCATGCATTATGGTAAATGGTTGAAAGGGGCGTTACGAGGGAAGTAGCAAACACCAAGCAACACAAGAATTTTAAAGTGTTATGTATTCATTTTCACCTCTGTCAGTGTCAGTGGATTGGGCTTTGTTTTCATCTGGGTATGAGAGGCACAATGTTACAATAAACTCTGATAAATGCTATTGACCGGGGAGGCATCAGATTCCGCACTCACGGTGATCACAACTCAAACATTGACTCGGGTACTCAATGAGCTTTTTATTTCAGTCAAGGTTGTGGCTACCTTCAGTGTCCCCCGAGTGGAGTATGTTTTCGTGTTGAATTACTAACAATAGATACTCTGTGCTAACGTAGTGTGATTTCCATGATTATACATTCATCAGCTGGCATGGCCAGGATAGCCATGTATTCATAGGTTAGGGATTACTATTATCACGTGACAGTGTACATATTGTAAATATATTGCATTCAGTATTTGGATATCGTCACTGATCACCAAGCCATATGCAACGACAATATCATTGTAAGTTCACCATAAAAACAAAAATGTGAAGGTAGTTTCATAGCATGATCTGCCGTAGTGATCTGATGTCAGGAACTTCTCTTTAATAGATCCAGCTTTATGAGGTAGAGGTGGCCTATTTCCTTCCTCGCTGCCTTTGCCCTCCCTAACTCTAGAACAATCAGGTAAGGTACCCATTTAGAGCTGGGTAGACTGGAGCGTGACGCTTCCATGTTTCGAACCCGGATCCCGGTAAAGCAGCCTTACTTACTTAGTCGTTCCCCTTCTACCGTGAGGTGTAGAGGTTTGGAAGAGAGAGCGCCAGACCATTCTATCAGCTGTCTTCTTCCTGGCCTGGTTCCATTCTAGTCCTCGGTCCTTCAAAGATTGTCTAATGTTGTCCTCCCAGCGGACTCTGGGTCGTCCTGGAGGTCTGGATCCCTGGCTCTTTGTTTCCCATGCTTGTCGTGGTAGCCGATCTTCTCCCATTCTGCAGACATGGCCAAACCATCTTAGTTGGGACTGTTCTATTTGGGTCTGCAGCGGATGGGATTTTAGGCCTTGACGGATCGTCTGGTTGCGGACCATGTCTCTTCTTGTTACTTCAACCACTTTCCTCAGATACCTCATTTCTGAGGTTTGGATCTGGCTTTTGTGGGTTGTAGTCATTGCCCACGACTCGCATCCATATGTCAAGACTGGGACATAGGTGGAGCGGTATACAGCCATCTTCGTTTTCTTACCAACCTCTTTCTTGCTGAGGAATCCACGATTTATGGCCTGAAAAAGTCTCCCAGCCGCTGCTTTTCGAGTGGCCAACTCTTCTTTGATGCCTCCCTTTCGGTCTATAATAGCTCCGAGATATTTAAAGTGGTCGACCTGCTCCAGGACCTGTTCTCCCAACTTAATCTGATGTTTTCTTTCTTCTCGTGATATCACCATGGATTTTGTTTTAGAGCTGCTTATGACCATCCCTCTCTTCTCCAGCTCTTCCTTCCAGACTTGCAGGTTGGATTCGAGATGTGCCTCTGATTTAGCAATCAGGGCAACATCATCAGCAAATGCCAGCTCCGAAATATAGACCTGTCTCATCTTCCAGTACCCCACTGAATACTTTCTTGTTCTCTCCTTACATGCCTTGATGACATCGTCCATAAGGAGTATGAAGAGGTAAGGTGATAGGATATCACCTTGTCTTACACCAGTGGTGGTTCTGAACTCTTCTGACTTATGGTTTGCTGTCCTCACATAATTTCTGCAAGACTTGTAGAAGCTCTGTATAGCATGAATCAGAGGTGCTGGAATATTCTTCCTTGCCAAACAGTCCCAAAGTTTGCTCCAGGGGACCCTGTCAAACGCCTTTTCCAGATCTATGAAACAAAGATGGATCTCACTCTTATACTCAAGGGCCTTTTCACTTAGCTGTCTGAGTGTGAAGATTAGGTCTTGAGTACTTCGGTTTGCTCGGAATCCGCACTGGACCTCATCCAATTGTGGCTCAGCTAGGCGTCGGAGTCTCTGCTCTAGGATTCTAGAGTAGATTTTACCAGGGACACTGAGAAGGGATATGCCTCTATGGTTTCCACATTGTCGATTGTCACCCTTTTTGAAAATTGGTGTTATGATGGCAATCTCCCAATCCTTTGGTATGGTCTTGTTGCACCATGCTGCCTGTAGGACCTTTAAGAGTAATAGGTCGCCTGATGCTCCCATGTACTTAACCATTTCTGGTGTTATACCATCATGCCCTGCTGCTTTGCCCATCTTGATTTTCTCTAGTGCTGCCCTCAGTTCTTCCATCTTTATGTCATCTTCACCATCATTGGTTTTCTCTTCTGTGCTAGTGGTTATCATTTCTGATGCTTCATCATGCTCACCATCCAGGAGTTCTGAGAAATATTCTTTCCATCTTTCCATTACTTCCTTCGGGGCAGTAAGCAATTTGCCTTGCTTGTCCTTTATAAATTTGAGAGGGCATTGTTTTTCTTTCCTCATGTTCTTTAGGGTCTTATAGAACAATTTCTGGTTTTCTTGTGCATCTTTTTCTAGCTTTTCTCCAAATTCTTCCCAGGACTTCTGTTTTGCTGCTAGCACTTTGTTCTTTGCTTCTGTTCTGAGTGTCACAATTTCTCTATATTTTTCCATTTGTCCTGTTGTGATTTTAGCTCCTAAGTATTGTTTCCATGCCATTTTCTTCTCTCTTATTTTCTCTTTGACTTCCTCTGTCCACCAAGGTGTCCTCTTTCTCTGGTTCCCAAGTCGGACTTCACCGCATGCTTCTGCAGCAGCTGTCTTTATGATATCCTTGAATTTATTCCAGAGGGTTTCCAAGTCATCAGGTCGTTCTTCTGTGTTGCTCACTGCTGTAGCAATAAGCCCCTGATATCTGGTCTTAATTTCTGGCTCTCTCAGCTTGTAGGTCCTAATGCTCATTTCTCCTGCTCGTTTACTTGGTTTCTTGCGTGATGTTGGGCAGTTCCTAGGCTGAGCAACTCTTTCAGTTGTTCGTTTGATTGTTAGCAGGTAGTGATCACTTCCAATCTCTGGCCCCCTCCAGACTCTTGCATCTCGGACATATCTGAATGAGCTTCTCCGAACAATGGCATAGTCGATCACTGACTTCTCATTCTTGGTTGGTTCACATCTAGTGTATGCATGTATGCGCTTATGGGGGAACTTTGTGTTTGTAATGATCAGATTCTGCTCATTGCAGAATCTAAGGAGTCGCTTTCCATTGTCATTGAGAGTATCTTCTCCATATCTTCCGATAACTCCACCCCATCTAGCATGGTCATTTCCAACTCTGGCATTAAAATCTCCGAGCATAATAACTTCATCTAGGCAGTCATCCACTGTCCTTTGAAGCAGCTCGAAGAATTCCTCCTTGACCTCTGCTCTTTCATCCTCATTTGGCCCATACACTATGACCAGGTTGACTATGGTTTCTCCTTCTTTTAGTTTTACAACCATAATGCGCTCCGAGACAAAGTTCCATCCCTTGATACTATCTTTTTGATTTTGGGCCACAATGCAACCCACGCCCCCTTTAGCTCTTTCAGATATGGGTACACCACTGTAGAGCAACGTGTTGCCATCGAGATCCATGACTCCTTGTCCTTTTTTCTTCGTTTCCGTTATAGCCAGGATTTCTAGTTTTGCTTTCCTCATCTCTTCCACCAGCTCCTCTTCCTTCCCATTTATACTTCTTGTGTTCCAAGTTCCATAAGTCGTAGTCCGTAGTCCGTTCCAGTTCGTCGCCTTTAGAATCAGTCCGGTTTTCTCTCTTGTAGTTCGCGTAATCATGATTTAAAGCAAACAGGTGATTGGCCTGTTGTGCCTTTGCATGGTGGAGGGGCTGCCTCCTTACGGCCTCCATGCAGGCCGCCCTCCTCCTTTTTCATCCGGGCTTGGGACCGGCATTGGCGGAGTTGGTAAAGCAGCCACCAGAGGAAATCGCTTTAATTGGACACTCCTACGGAGAGTTCGGTGTATTTGGATATTATCACTGACGACCTGCCAACTGCAACGACAACCGTAAATTCATCATAGGTACTGTCTTTTCACATTTTATCTTGAGTCCTATCAATATCACCGTCAGAATTTGAAAGTTGTCATTTTTTGGAAGATTTCCTCATTTACGTGTTTGAGAGATTCTCTTAAGTCAGAGACATTGCCTTCACTATAAATGATTAACTAGATCACAAGGTCTTTTATATTTGGACAAGCACCCTAATATAACCGACGGAACTTATGTCTAGGTTGAAAGGGTCACGCGTCGCCAAAAGGAGGAAATGTTTTTGAAAAATTCATTATAAAGCAGATGATTGTACGAGAAGCGTTCAGAAAGTAATGCACCACATCGTTTTTCTCAGGAGCTGTTTATTCAAAAAGCATGAAATTTATACACAATATACACGGATATGTCATGTAAACATCGGTATTATTCAATATAATCCCCATCAACGTGTACGGCTTTATGCCAGCGCGAAACAAGTGCATGTATTCCTAGCCCGTACCAGATTTTGTCTTTGATCATGTAGCCATTTCTTCGCTGCATGAATCACTCCTTCATCATCTTCAAACCTTGTCCCACGGAGTGCATCTTTAAGTGAACCAAATAGATGAAAATCAGAGGGTGCTAAATCGGGACTATAGGGTGGATGGGGTAGTACAGTCAAACCCAATTTGATGATTGCTTCCCGTGTTGTCAGACTTGTGTGAGGTCGCGCATTGTCGTGAAGGAGAAGCAGGTCTGCTGGATTCTTGTGTGGCCGAACTCTGCGAAAACGTTGATTGAGTTTTTTCAATGTCTTAATGAAAGCTTGTGTATTGATTTTCTCTCCTCTTGGCATAACGTCCACAAGAATCACCCTTCAATGTCCCAAAAGACAGTGATCATGACCTTTCCAGCTGAAGGAATTGTCTTGAATTTCTGTCTTCTTGGTGATTGCGGATGATGCCACTCCATTGACTATCTTTTTGTCTCAGGTTCAAAATGATGAGCCCAGGTTTCGTCACCTGTAACGATCTTAGCCAAAAAGTTCTCTCCATCAGCATTGAAACGCTCCAACAATTCAGAAGAAATTGCTTTCCTTTACAATCGGTGGTCATTTGTGAGGCTTCGAGGAACCCATCTTGCGCAAACCTTAGAAAATCCGAGAGTTTTTATAACTGCATTTGCACTACCAATGCTGACTGACAGCTGTAAGACCAATTGTTGAGTAGTGATTCGCCTATCAGTAAGAATAATGCCTTCAGCGCATTTCAACATTTCTGCGCGTTGGTGGCTGTGGCAGGACGTCCACAGCGCGGCCGATCAAGCAGCTCCGTATCTCCACTTCCTGATTCTCTGAACCTAGCGACTGACTGTACTCCTGTCAACTGCAAAACTTCCATACACATCACATAGACGCTTGTGAATGTTCACAACAGTTTCCTTCTCTGCAACGAGAAATTCTATCACAATTCGCTGCTTATAACGCAAGTTGCTAACACGCTCCATTTCAACGGTTTAGGACAGCCGTATTATTTGGCCGGTTGCGGTCCAATTTAGTGCACATAATTTGCACATGCCATATTTGAAGTGTGCAAAATTTCATGCTTCTATCTTCATTATTAGCTGAGAAAAACGATGTGGTGCATTACTTTCTGAACGCCTTTCGTATGGCAGGATACACTTGCAGTGTATTTGAGATTCTCTTTAGTCAAGATTGTAATCTATACGAGATTCTCTTAAGTCAAGATTTTAATCTATACGAGATTCTCTAGTCTAGATTGTAATCTATACGAGATTCTCTTTAGTCAAGATTGTAATCTATACGAGATTCTCGTAAGTCAAGATTGTAATCTATACGAGATTATCTAAAGTCTAGATTATAATCTATATGAGATTCTGTTTTAAATTTTTATCTCTTCGCTCTGCACTTTCTATTTCTGTCTAAAGCTGCCTTCCAATTTATATCAAACCTATTCATGTCTTGTTGTCTCTGTCTTCCTTGTTTATTCGTTTATTATCCGTCACCTCCCCAAGAAGCATAGGCGTAAATCAAGTCGTACTGTCACGTGCCATCATCAGGTCAAGGTCTTTCTATATGTTATTCGTCATTGTTATTTCGCTCTCCAGTTTTCGTCTCTGTGTATTGTTGCTCAACTTCTGCTTCTCATACCCCAAGTAAATAAATGAAAGTAGAAAAAAGGATCTCTCGTTACACGACCAATGAGGCATATTGGCAATATGGTGTTAGGCCTATATTTTCTTGACTATCAGCACACTAAGGGTGATGTGGTCAGCGTCATGCCGGCCGCCTTAACCTTCCTAGAGTTGCTCTGGTACCCAATTCATGAGGCTGGGTCGACATTGGAGCTGTCTGCGGTGTAAAAAAATCCCACCTCAACTAGGGATCGAACCATGGACCACCGAGCTAGGAAGGAAGTGCACTAACCACTGCGCTACCACGGCTCAAAATAAAGGGCCTGTTGTGAAACTGGTAAGAAAAGTGATATATAATTTACTAAAGAAAATGTGTGGAATAAATTTTACAATTGCATCATTCTTTCTACGTGTTTGCAGTGTCCATTGTCTTTCTCTCTTCTTCTTCTCTTCTTTGATCCATAACCGTCAACCGTCAAAGCAGTCAGCGGCCATCACGCCTGGTGGCGTCTTGTAGGGCAGCAACAAATTGATTCCACTTTCCTCGGTCGGCGGCCATCCTTCGTACAGTGCCCCAACTGTGGTTTATTCTTTGCATCTCAGCTTCCACAGTTCTCCGCCAAGTTATTTTTGGTCGGCCTCTCTTTCGCTTTCCCTCGGGGGTCCATAGCATAGCTGTTCTTGTGATGGTATCAGGGTCCCTTCTGAGGACATGGCCAACCCAACTCCAGCGTCTGCCAGCTATGATGGTGTGCATGTCCTCCTGGTTACTCCGAATAAGTAGTTCTTGGTTGCTGATGGTGTTTGGCCAAAGGATTCGGCTTTCTCTCTTGCCCTCTCTATATTTCTTGTCTTTGTCGCCTTTTGGTAACTGTGGCTGACGAAGGGTGATCCTCGAAGTGTCCCTTGTTTCTAGAACATCGTCAATTTGTAAGACTGAATCCATACGATTTTCTTTTATAAATTATATATTACTTCTCTTTCTCTAAGTGTTTCAGAACAACCATTTCGTGTATGTACGAGACAAGAATGCTAAACTAGTGCATTGTTTTATTATTATAATATTATTTTTATTTGGATGTGGGCCCTCTTTTTGGGGAGTAAAAATAGTTATGGTTATTGTTGATCAGAATTTTTCTTTTTTTTTGAAAAAGGAAATGCTCACGCTGGCACACCTGTGCATGTCATTTCCTTTTCTGGTGTATTTATAGCGCCCGGGACAGACCCATAGATGTTCAGTCTCCCTCAGCAAATGTCAAAGGGTATGAATGTTATTATTTTGTCGATTCCCAACCTCATCTTCGGCCTTCATGTTTCCTCCTTTCATCTGTCGAAGGTATCAACGACAGAGCCCAACCTTCGCAGCTTCTCAGATTCTGGTTTGTCAAATCATCAGCAAAGATTAGAACCTTGATACCCTGCTGGGCATGTAAGAAGCGGGACTAAAAAGAGCTATGCATGGAAACAGATACCCCTGACGTCAAATAACAGTTCTATGGAAACTAACCCATGCAGGTCCCAGGGGTCTATGAAGAGTCAAAAACAGGACTACCGCAGCCACGGGCAACTCGTACAAGGCGACTAATTTGAGCTTGTATATGAGGCTGGCAACCTCATCATGTAAAAGAAATTGCCAAAGAAACCACTACTGCAAGAGCATGTGAACGCTTGGTGATGGCTTCCTGCAACAGGACCAGCTACAGAGGTGGTCCAATGCTCCGCAATGAGTGCTAAGGAACATAATAATAATGACGATGACAGAAACAACCACTGCACGAACACAAAAAGTGTTATGAAGCCTGTTTCTTGCAAGGCCACCAACTGCCGGAGAGGAGAAAGAAAAAAAGAAACTAGTAGATACGATGAAAGCTCCAACATTCTACTTACATTATTTTGTAATACTCTTGTTTTCGTACTCACATTCTAATACCTCTGAGACGACCACCAAGAATAGTAAGCAGCGGTTTTTTCGCAATCGAGAAATTAACGCCATTGATGGCTCATTGGCAGTGTCGAATTTGACGAAGAACATCATACCAACAATGGGAAATGGACGCAGCTGGTGGCTCATTGGCCGTATCGAATTTGACGAAGAACATCATACCAACAATGGGAAATGCACCACTCTGAAACGAAAAGTATTGGCGGGACTTATTCATAATTCCTCTGTTGATATTCCCTGTAGACGAAACTGATCGTGCTGTGAGCCCGCATAAACTGCATACAATTTATAATATTGCCTCTTTTTCCCCAAGCGCGTGTTGCAGAATTAATCAGCTGCTGGGCTGTCCCCTAAATTTGATAATTGCTTCGAGCCGGTGTGGGCATAACGTGATGTATTCTAGAATTGGTCAGTTTTACCGCGGGCAATTCCTAACATTTCATCAGTTTTCTTGTCTAAACTGTTTAACTTCAGACAATAAAAGCTACACCCATTGAGCGATCACTTTAAAAATTCATTCGTGGCCGAGTCTGGAAAATGTCAGTTGTGACATCAAAGGCTGAAGATATGGAATACTGTTACGGGTACAATATCCTTATGTGTCCCATGTTGTCAGTCCCCCCGGGGGTGTCTATGATGAGACATAGACAGAATAGGACTAAGGCTCCATGAGGCATAAGAGGATTAATATGAGGTTGTCAACTTCATGTTACAGAAACCATCACTGCAGGAGCATGGGAATGCTTGGTGCAGGCCTCCTGCAAGGAGACCACCTGTAGTGATGGTGTGACAGTAAGGACTGTTATGTCGGATTAACACTAAGGTAAAAAAAAAGGTAAAGGAACCCGTTACACGCCCATTGAGGCATATTGGGAATATGGTGTTAGGCCCATATTATCTTGACCGTCGGCACACGAGGGGTGATGTGGTCGGCATCACGCCGGCCGCCTTAACCTTCCCAGAGTAGCTCTGGTACCCATTTGGGGCTGGGTCGACCCAGGAGCCGTTTGTGGCCTAAAAATTTTCCGCCTCATCTGGGGATCGAACCATAGACCACTGCGCTAGGAAGCCAGTGCACTAACCACTATGCTACCGCGGCTCAACACTAAGGTGCTGCCACTTAATTATAGTTAGGATAAGAATACTTAGCAAGATTTAAACACTAAGTATTAGAGCGTGTCTAGTTAGTAAATAGCACTAGTCACAAATCCTATGAGTGATTTAATTAAACTGTTTAGAAATGACGTCATCGAACTTAGAGTAGAATTGCCCAGTAGTTAAGACGGAAGCGATGGTTTGAGAGAAGGGGGTTAAGTGAGTTGTTCTTGAGCACGGGATGAGCGAGGGCTGTTTTTGGTGGTTACCATCGTGTAAGGCTGGTTTGTTGTGTGATATTTCATGGAAAGACTGGTTACTAAATTACACAAGAATATGTACTTATGAACCCGATGGAAGTTACCCAGATGTGTAGACAGTAAATAAAAGTATTCATTCATATTTTACACCAGCCTGATCTTATTTTCCTGAGCGTCAGTAGCCAGTGACCTTTGTTTACATCAGGTAATCAAGCATAGAGTGCTACCCTATTTACGACAATCTTACAGCCTGCCTCAAGAAAAACAGTACGAGTCTCCTAAGAACACCTGGGTTATATTACAATTTATATCTGTAATCACCACCTCTGGCAGTCGCCAGTAACACTACAGAAGAATAATTATAGAAAATACTGCCACAAAATTCATCTGTCACCGAACGTTTATTTCATCCTTTTCTCACCCTGTCACACTAGACTAGATTTGGTGACACAGCCTTCCCCTCTCCCGGTCACATCTAACTTGATTTGGCGCCGTTCCCGTCCACTCCCCCGGCCACAATGGCTCTATGCTCCATGGCAAGTCAAAAGGGAAATGCACACGCTGGCACACCTGTGCATGTCTTTGTTTTGTAAAAATTGGAGTTCTGTCTCGTTTTGGCGAGGAGCAACCCGTTCAATCTGAACACAAGGTCCGTCGGTTATATTAGGGCACCTGTCTAAATACAAAAGAACTTCGGGTCTGGTGTTTATATGTGATCTTATGTCTCCATTAACAGGCACATTTATTCTAAAATACATTTGTACATCAGTAATACTACGTCTAGATCAGAGTACATATCGCATCTGTCTGAAAAGAACACCATAACCTAATCTGAAACCTGTTTTGAGCTTTGTCAAATTTCATAACGCCCGGAACGCACTGAAGCCATTTTGAAAATAGCCCCCCTCTCAGAAACATCGAATTGTTGACCAACATGAGGTCTAATGTCACCTTCTTGAACCTAAACAAATTATGTTAGTAGAATTTTGGAATTTTAGCTTCTCTTCTTGGTCCTCTTTTTCGTTCTGCGCTAGGTTCCATTGCAAGAAGCCTGCTCTCTAAAGCTAGTTGTTAAGTGATAAAAACAGTGCCAGAAAATCTCGTATTGATTCAAATCTTGGTGGTTGTTCTTGTTCATTAAAATATACGGTTGTCAATTTATACTGAAAAGGCAATGTCAACATCATCATAATTATCATTATCATTGTGTTCCTTTTTATTGTGTGTGTTGCTTTGATATTCAGCTGTTATTTTTCCATTTTTTTAACGTGCTATTCAGCTCTCTGTGAAACATAGACGTTCATTTGATGTATGCCAGGCTTTCCTCTCCTGCGCCATCGGTTCATTTTCTTTTCCTCGTTTCTAAACATTCGTAATTTTGGGAACAAACGACGTCTCATCTACAGCACAGTAGCAAATCATGTATGTTACGTCGAAGTGTATGATCAACGTAATCATTAATATCCGTTGTGTATTGCCATCAGCATTACATTCAATCATTGGATTCTGCCCGTCATGTACGTCAAAGTTGGTCGTGTAATCCACTAGCGACGTAACCAATCGCATCTCGGTATAATGCATTCATTTATGAAACACAGCAGCATTTTTCTTGAAGCTACGGAGTTTGTACACTGTGCTGGGATCCTCCTTGTGTGATCTAAGGGAGGAGATTGGAACATTCAAGCTGTTGTCCGTGTGCAATGAAGATAATCCTTAAAACCAAACTAAAAAATTAAACTTGATGTCGGTTTGTATTGTTCTTTCCCGTGTAATTTCTAACTTTCTCTCTCTAACTCTATTGATCTTACCCTTGGGAATCCAGACTAGGGACTCCCTTTAATTGCTATCAGCTGGTGTTTCTAAATGTGTGACATATCCATTGCTAGCGTTTTCTCCTCTCATCTTATTGCAGTAGTGTTGCGGTCGCTCGTTGTAGTTGTTGAAGGCTATCTATTCTTATTTGTTCAATAGGGCCTCTTCAGTTCTGGTCATTGATTCATTAATTCTTGATCGTGCTGTTGTTGGAAAATTACGCGAATGTGGGTCAATAACATTCTGCCTGTCATAAAGTTTGAACTCGGCAACTTGATTAAATTGATAATTCATTTGGGTTGAGTCCGTATATATTTATTACAGGTTACACATGAAGAAACAAAATCCATTCAAGCTGAACATGAAAATATATATTAAACCCTACATCGTAGAGGCTATCCATGCATCACAGTCCTTGTCCAGTAATATGCAATACTATAGTCAGAACGTCATAACTATATGCACGCGCGGTTGGAGCACCCAACGGCCGACAGTGAGATCATACGTCTGACAATATAAACGAATATGGACTGCTAATTCTTCCTTCTTTAAATTCAGTTAATTTACTAACCTCCATAAAATTCCTCTCTTCTTAATATTCTTGAACTGACCCATGTCCGTACTATAGTAACATATGAGCGGCAATATCATGCCTACTACCACAAGAAGGATTATAGGACACGTCTCTTCAGTTCGACGGTCAATACAAAAAGGGGTCCGGTAACCTAGTCACCCAGCGTGACCTTACCGACGCTACCACGTCATAATCGATCGTGTGTATAGCGTTCAATAGCCTAATAATACTTTACATTATATTAAATACTGCAATCCCCAAGACTGCACGTCCTAGCAGACGGCGTCTATAAAAATACCGTAACAATTCGCGTATGGCTCTTTCCATCAGTTCCACATTGGTGATCTTGTCAGATTATTTCAATAATTCTGTTTTGCATTAGCATCTCTTTATAAACTTTCTTGTTGTCAAGTTTGTTGTCCTTCATGTTTTTGATCCGTACAACAGCAATGACTTCGCATTTGAGTTGAAAGATTCTTTTTTTTTTTATGTCGGACTTGGTTTCTTTTGACTTCCGTATATTTCCAAATGTAATGAAACTCTCGCTTTATGCGGTTCTTATTTTTATATTATTATCCTTTCCTGCAACTTTTCTACATTGCTGATAACATAGTTAAGATTAAACATCTTGAATGGATGTATTTCCAAGAACAATCTAGTTATCATTGATTGAGTTTATTCTCATAACCTTTGTCTTTTCTGTGCGTATTTTAATTAATTTAGATTTTTTTATATTAATTAATGTTACTTGACGTCTCATCGAGTGTTCTCATACTGCCTTGCATCTGATTCTTTAAATCTTCTTTTTCTGCTTCTTCGATCGCCCTCAGACCTCCACATTAATGACTCTAATAAAGGTAGTAGTCAGCTCAAGGTTCCTGACATTTCCAAACAGTTTTTCGTGGAGAGAAGTGGATGTTGCCATTCCGTTAACTGTTGTATATTAAGAAGGACTGCAGTAGATATTCAGCTGTCATGGGGCTGATGCCACAGGTGCAGAGATCTGTTGTATCAATCATGTGTTATAGATGGTACCTCAATCTGTTACGACTAGTGATAGCTGGAAAAAGATTACCTGGTCTCGCCGAGATAGTCGATGATAAGCATCATTTTTTTTAAATATGGCCTGTGTGTTCTCTTTCCCATCTGGACTTACAAGTGGCGCCTATAGTTGTTTTTGCCATTTCATAAGTTGTCCCTATATCATTTTTTTGTAACGCTCCTCCTTCCGAGGCAAGTTTGTTTGCCTGCTATTCCCGATATGGGACAGAAGAACCATCTCGTCGGTAACATCTATATAGTCAAGCTGCATTCTATATCCGTTGGTCAATGTTGTCGTTTACCATGTGTTACCCAAGCCCGAAGATCGAGCAAAAAAAAAAAAAGAGTAACACAGAAAAATGTACACAGTATAAACGATCCGGGAATCTATCACACTATTTAAAAAAAGGATCCCAGTATAACTGTCAGATCTACAGCAGACATCACTATAACACCACAGGGTCTTTTATATTTGGACATGTGCCCTAATATAACCAACGGATCTTATGTCTAGGCTGAAAGGAGCGCCTCGCCAAAACGAGGCAAAACTTACAAGAAAACAATCCACACACATGGTTAATGGTTGAAAAGAGACGCGATTCGTGAAACGTAGTGAACACCAATCGAAAAACGAGCAGATATCAGTGTCCATTGTGGTTGGTATTCTTGACCAACGCTATTATTATCAGTACAGTGCAGTCGCTATTTACGCGAGGATTGCATTGCGAAGAAGCGCGCGTAATTTGAGATTCGTCTAAGTTTAGATGATTTTTGCAATAGAAATTAAATGTGTTGGAATTAAGGAGATGTTTCTGTAAAGTAGATTACTAACTTACTTACGTACTTAGTCGTTCCTCTTTTACCATAGGGTTTAGAGGTTTGCCGCAGAGAGCAGCGTACTATTCTATGGGCTGTCTTCTTCCTGGCCTAGTTCAAATCTACTCCTCGGTCCTTCAGACATTGTCGAATATTGTCCTCCAGCAAAATTTGTGTCGTCCTGGAGGTCTGGATCCATAGATGTTGGTTTCCCAAATCTGTCGTGGTAGCTGATCTTCTCTCATTCTGCAGGCATGACCAAACCACTATAATTGGGACTGTTCCACTCTGGTCTGCAGGGGCTGGGTTTTGAGGCCATGATGTATCGTCTGGTTGCGGACCTTGTCTCTTCTTGTTACTTCAGACACCACATTTCTGAAGTTTGGAGTTGGCTTTTGTGGGTCAAATAGATTACAATGAATCCAAGTTTTCAAAACATAATAAAACGAACATATAAGAAACATAAAATAAAAACATGTAGTTCTGAAGTTTAATAGTAGTAGTGATACTTTTTTGCACTTTTTATTCCAAGCTCGCGTAGTTTCGAATTCTGTTAAACGAAGTTCACGTAACTCGCGACCACACTGTATATTATTTTCACCATAATACTTTCACCGATATCTTCATCATGAACACCGTAAATATTGTTTTTCTTGTTAATTTTTCAATAGAGGTTAACAAAGAAAAAAACAGAAAGACAATTCCTATTCAAAAGTACTACTAATAATAATAATAACAATAATAATAATAGCCCCTTCAGTCATAACTGACTTTGGGAAAGCGCCCCTGAGGTGACAGCCCTTAGTTTCGTATTTTCCTGGTGTTAATTCAAAAGTCACATCACAGAAAAAGATGTGAAAATTACTATGACAACATAAATACTTACATCAACATAGACAGCGTTAATAAAGTCAGTCCCACCGTCCCCACAGTCGACAGTAGTCAGGTAGGGTCGGGCACGCTCTGCTATAACAAAATTTCAAACAAACAATTTGTATCGGATTTTCTTTTGTTTAAAAACCAAATGAAAACATTTCATTATTTTCCGTTTCCTTCTCTATCATTTGGACTCTCTTTCTAGCTTACTGTTAGGGATCAGTTTATTTAAAAAATAAGGACCACAGGTGAGTGATAGGCACAAGATAAATAGATTATAACTTTCATAATGTTTGACACGAATAAGTGAAAATTTAGAATGTATATCACACAAATGTCGAGGTGTTGTCACGTGCTGGCCTTCAAAGTATGTATACGCTTCTTAGACAGCGCAGACTTCGCTGGCTTGGCCATGTTCGCCGCATGGATGATGGTCGCATCCCAAAAGATATCTTCTACGGACAGTTAGCAGATGGCAAGAGAACAGTTGGGCGACCACAGCTGAGGTTCAAAGATGTGTGCAAGAGAGATATGAGGGCACTGGACATGGATCCAGCAACATGGGAGGATGAAGCTGCTGATCGCACTAAGTGGCGATGCTATTTACGGCGCCACCTCAGATTGGGCGAAGAGAGGCTCACACAAGAAGCAGAGGTGAGGAGAAAACGTCGAAAGGAGCACCAGGAAAATAAGCAGCTGAGGGCTGTCACCTCAGGGGCGCATTCCTATGGTCAGTTATGACTGAAGGGGCTATTATTATTATTATTATTATTATTATTATTATTATTATTATATCACCGCTAGAGACAAGACAGACGGAAAGATTTCCATATTTGGTATTCGATCAAGTCATTTCTTTAGCTTTTTCTTGTCCCAGGCAATTTTTAGGTTTCACTCTTATGCCGATTTGGTTTCTATATGTGAAACGTTTGGGTAGTTTCTTCCTCAGTTTCGTTTTTTATGTACTGTTTACATCCGGAAATGGCAGTCATTTCCTTTTCTTGTGACGTACTCTCCCTTCGGCAGGCGTGCTAGTTCTTAGCTGCCTTTATGGAAGTACCCAGGTTTTATTTTTATATTTATTTAGATTCGTATGTGTCCTATCTAGCCCCCACTTTCTTTCCTTTCCCTGACGAAGGCGTTGTGGCCGTAACGTTGGCTATTTTCTTTGTCTTTTGTCCTGGTAAAACGAATCACCTTTTTTCGATTGTTTAATACCCATCCTATGGAGATGTCAGAAAACTTGAGCTGACAATAACCTTTATTAGAATCATTATTGTAGAAGGCAAACGAGGACGAAGTTAAAAAAACATACATTTTATAAGAAAATATCTATCAGTGTTAGCGAAGTTCTGTCTATTATCTCAGGAGTTTCTATTTGATATTTTTCCTTGTTTTGACAATTCTTGAAAACTATATTCGAGGCAGAACAACTTTGAATGAATCGGTAAAGCTTGAACATTCTTATTCATATTAAAAAAAGGCAACATAACTATTCTATCAGCGTAAACTCAACAACACACAACATTCTTGACTTACGTGGAAGCAGCATAATGTCCCTGCTTTTACTGCGATTTTCTACACGATGACCACTGGCACAGTCTCCTACACTCAGCTTTGGCGTAATCGAATGAAGTATCTGGACAGAAAGAATAGTCAATGAATGCCCACTCAATTGACCAACTGAATGAATTTACCATAACCTACAGCAAAACCATAAGTGAGCAGAACGATGAGTTAGTAAAAGTTAACGCTGTTCACTATTAGACAGGTTTATGTCCTTCATATGTAATCACTTCACTTTTCTCCTTATGCAGCATTCAGTTTGTTTCCCATGTAAGAAAATCTGCACCAAAGCATGCACGTGCTCTTGTAGTAGTAGTTTCTGTAAAAATGTCACACATTTACACCGGTTTCTTTAACTGTCTCCTTCCTTGGATAGACTTAACAACGCCGATGTCACTTCATTTTAATCTAGTCCAGCTTTTCTCAACCATTTTATCCTGGAGGAACCCTTGAAATTATTTTCAGGTCTAAGGGAACCACTGTATAAAAATTATTATGTCTATAGCTTATAGTACTTTAGCGTGATCAGTAAGTTGTATCTATAGCTCATGGACCTTAGCGTGATCAGTAAGTTGTATCTATAGCTCATAGTACCTTAGCGTGATCAGTAAGTTGTATCTATAGCTCATAGTACCTTAGCGTGATCAGTAAGTTGTATCTATAGCTCATGGTACCTTAGCGTGATCAGTAAGTTGTATCTATAGCTCATAGTACCTTAGCGTGATCAGTAAGTTGTATCTATAGCTCATAGTACTTTAGCGTGATCAGTAAGTTGTATCTATAGCTCATAGTACCTTAGCGTGATCAGTAAGTTGTATCTATAGCTCATAGTACCTTAGCGTGATCAGTAAGTTGTATCTATTGCTCATATTACCTTAGCGTGATCAGTAAGTTGTATCTATAGCTCATAGTACCTTAGCGTGATCAGTAAGTTGTATCTATATTTCTTACGAGTATGTTTGTCTCAATATAGTCACCTTAGCGTGATCAGTAAGTTGTATCTATAGCTCATAGTACCTTAGCGTGATCAGCGTGTATCATAGTAAGTTTAGTATCAGTAAGTTGTATCTATTGCTCATAGTACCTTAGCGTGATCAGTAAGTTGTATCTATAGCTCATAGTACCTTAGCGTGATCAGTAAGTTGTATCTATATTTGTTACGAGTGCCTGAAAACATACCTTTATGTTTGTCTAATATTAATCTATAGCTCATAGTACCTTAGCGTGATCAGTAAGTTGTATCTATAGCTCATAGTACCTTAGCGTGATCAGTAAGTTGTATCTATAGCTCATAGTACCTTAGCGTGATCAGTAAGTTGTATCTATAGCTCATAGTACCTTAGCGTGATCAGTAAGTTGTATCTATTGCTCATAGTACCTTAGCGTGATCAGTAAGTTGTATCTATAGCTCATAGTACCTTAGCGTGATAGTAAGTTGTAAATATAAAAGTCCAATAAAAATTATCAATGCTCTTTTAAGTAGAGAATTATTTTTTTCTGTGGATCTTTTTAGTTTGGCCAACTTATTAGCCTAGTCTTTTCGTGCGGTTCCTCCTCCCTACAAAGGATATCAACTCACTCGCACGTCAGTAGTGTAGGTATAAGAAACTTCAATTTTTCCTTTTTTTTTAAATGTCCTACTTGATTTTTAATACCTTATCTCATTAGGCATACACATCTTATCACAAATTTATACTCTACAAGACGCTAATGAAATACGGTACGTGCAAGAGTTAACATTGTCCTATCGTCTTAGAAAACTCATGAACATCAGTTGGAAAGAATTCAAGACTAATCGACAAATAAGAGAAGACTCTAGGCAGAAATATGTCTCCGACTATATAAGGAAAAGACGATGGTCATATATCGGTCATGTCCTACGAATGCAAAACCACAGAATACCACTACAGGTGCTCACTTGGGTTCCTGAGGGTAAGAGGAAAAAAGGAAGACCAAAAGAAACACTCAGAAGAACAATAATAAGAGAAGGAAGAACGTTGGGCCTAAATAATGTGCAAGAGCTAAGAGGAGTGGCATCACAACGAACAACCTGGAGAGCACTGGTTTCTGCCTTATGCGCCGTGTTTGGTGCTTAAAGAATTTATTATTATTATTTATTATCGTGCACTGCAGTACGGGGCTGCTCAGTCATTATGAGCGCTAACATTTTACCGCACGCAAAGTTTTTTTTTTTTAAAGACGTTAATTTTGTGTTAATCACGATTTCTCGCAGAACCCCTAGCGACCTCTCGCGGAACCCTAGGGTTCCGTGGAACCCCAGATGAGAAACCCTGCTGTAGTCACTAGACTGTGAAGCTCTACTACTGTTGCAATCTTATACCAGGACTTTTATTTATTGTTTTGCATTTCATTTTCTCTTCGATTTTTGTTTTAAATTTATTTTTGTGTTGATATTTTCAACCTCTACACCTCACGGTAGAAGGGGAACGACTAAGTAAGTAAGTAAGTTGATATTTTCATTTTTATGCTTCCGTATTTTCCTTCCAACGTGACTGAGTGAGTAGTTGTTCTGTTCTTTTTTGTTGCCCCCAGATACCCCTGAGAATCGCACGAGGCCAGGCAACGTACCATTTGATAATATTTCACGTGAATAAACGGATTAAAAAACAAACGGATATACAGGTGAGCAACAGGTTCACAGAAATTCGCTCACCTGAAATTCGTTCTCTAGCTTATGCCGCCTGGAATCAGCACCACAAGCATAGAATAGATGAAAGACTTCTGGGAAAGTTTCAGCAGGATACACAGTCGTTCTACACTGGATGTGATTGGCCACAACGTTGTATATTTGGTTATACTGATTCTATAAGAAAGATGCGAAATGGTTCTTGAGGTTATATTGAAAACACAAATCTTATTTCTGTTAGGAGCTGGAGCGTAAAGTAATAAGTATTAGAAAGAGTTTTGTATAATCTAACTCCAGTAGAAATGAACAAAAAGAGAATGCATCATAGGAGATTATGATACTCAAAAACTTTGACGGTTATATTTCGATTTTTTTAGGTTTTCCTAATGACGTCATCAATATAATCTCTAAGACGAAATTGCTAGAAGAATTGCCAGTTAGTGCTAGTGGCGTCCATAGTTGCAAAATGCGATTAGATGACTAGTTGAAATGAGTGGGATATATGTTTCCAAGAGAGGTCTTAGTAACCTACGCTGGCATAGTAAGGCTTGCCGTTTAACGAGATGCCGTAAGGATCATTTTCCCCAATAAAACCTGAGGGTGACCTGAGACGTCTGAACACTTCATTACAGACTAGAAACATGGCGGGATTCACAACTGACCAATATTATACTGTCCACAGACGTAAGAAACTAGTTTATTAACCAGAAATATGGCATAACAGTATAGAAATCCTGACCCGGAAAATGGAAATGTACGCAACTGACAAAATAAAAATATGCAGTCATCTGGGATATGACACAATTATTTGTTTTCTTAAAGACGCAAGTGATGAGTTATAATGAACGACCAACACAAAATGACACTGTCTGAAGTCTAAATCACAAAATGTATCTCCACAATTGAACAAATTAGATTTGTCAACTCATTTTAGCACATAGCGGAAGGATATATTATCATGACTGTAAAATTATCTATTGCAGGTATTAACTAGGTCAATCGTATATTAACATGACTGTCAAATGAGGCAATAGGCACAGTTCTATTTTCACTTACAAGTGTGCGCACCATGCTTTTTCTGAATCGGCGAAGGTGCAGAACGGTGCTGTACACATCTACTCTATCCTCTGAATGCAGCTGTTGTAGACAAAAGTCCACAGCAATAAACACGGCAGTACGGCCGCCTCCACATCTGCAAGTAAGCAAGACAGCTAATCTTGTGCATATACACAATATAGAGTATCTGAGACAAGATGAAATCAGCAATAATAGTCCTTGCCAGAGCTGCCAGACGGAAAACTAAATTCATTCCAATATAATGATTAAAAACAAATTCCTGCCAGGTAGCCCAAAGTAGCAAGGACAATTTTACAAGTAACAAAAAATATCGCGAAATCATCCATTCATAAACGTAGTCGCGTGGGGCCAGTAAAAGTAGCCCTATTTGCGAAAACTAGCCCAATCTGGCAACACTGGTTCTTGCGTGCAGTAACATTCATACCGGTATGGTTCTAGTGATGGCATAAATAATCATCATCACTATCCTTCAGTTTCCCAAGGGACCTCGACCTTCAATAAGTGCATGCCAAATTAACATGTCCTGTGCCATCGGCTTAAGGTTTCTTCGTGTCTTCTTTACCCCTTTCATTTCTCCTTCCAGTTCTATTCTCTGAGTGTTTGTGGTCTTTCTAAACCTCTCTTGCACTCCAGACTCCCAGAACTAAGACATTCGTATACTGATATGACATAATTTCTTCTATGTTCTATCCATCGCCAGCGCCTAACTCCCATCTCGTGTTCCACTTGCACGTGTCTGGTTCATGTCATCAGTACCAGATGAGGGATCTTGTCATACCATTTCAGTCTTTCTGCTATGTAAAAAACATCCATTTATGAAAGTCTATCACTCTTTGATTGTTGTTTTTGTTGTTCTCCAAGTGGCAAAGCCATGCAAAAGAACTGATTAGGCGTGTGAGCTGAAGAATTTGAATTTTGTGGTTGGACATGATTTCTTCAGATCTCCTGGCATTTCCAAATTGCAATGAAAGTTCATCTTGCCTTTTATATTATTGTCGTGACATGAAATGCCTCAGAACATTTACAAATGCTTTCATAAGAACAAAATGCGGAATGGAGAAATTAAGACTTCATATGTAGTAAGCCATGCATAACTTACACAGAGCGATAGAGCATAACGAGTTTACGACACCCATTTAAAGTTCAAGCCCAATCAGCTCAAAAGCCAAAAGCACGAAATCAAAAGCGTGTGGCTAGAGATAATCAAGAGCGCGTGACAGCAGAAAAAAAAAAAACATCAAGAACTTGTGGCAGAAGAAAATCATGCGCTTCAGGCGGGAGAGTATGACCGAAGAAAATCAGGAACGTTTGGCAGCAGAAAATAAGGAGCGTATGGCAGCAGAATGTCAAGAACGAATGGCATGAAAAAAATCAAGAGCGAATGGCAGCAACAAATCAGGAGAGTATGACAGAAAAAAAATCAAGACCGCATGGCAGCACAAAATAAGAAGCATATTGCAAGAGGAAATCAAAAGCGTATGACAGCAGATAATCAGGAGCGTATGACAGCATAAAATAAAGAGCGTATGGCAGCAGGAAATTGGTAGCGTATGGCAGTAGGGTATCAAGAGCGTATGGCAGCAGAAAATAAAGACTCTTATGGCAGGAAAAAATCAAGAGCGTATGGCAGCAGAACGTCAGGAGCGTATGGCAGCAGAATATCAAGACCGTATGGCAGCGGGAAATCAGTAGCGTATGGCCGCAGGAAATCAAAAGCGTATGGCAGCTGGACATCAATAGCGTATGGCAGCAGGAAATCAAGAGAGTATGGCAAGACAACATCAAAAGCCTTCAGTAACAGAAGATCTGGCTGCAGGACAAGTTGTGAGACAGCTTAGTTTGCCGTTGTAAGCAAGGAAAAACATCTTATACAGAAAGTAAACTACACCACTCTTAATGGAACCGGTGTAAGAGTCACGAAGCACTTAACCGGCACCACGCACTGTACAGCACGATGCCTTCAGGTACTGAGTAATTGACAAGTAATTCCTGACTAGGTAACAGGCACTTTACTTAAGCGCGAAGCACTGTACAGTAATTCTTGCCTGAAAATATAAATAGAAATATCACACAGTGCTGTAGTTATTATAATCTGTTATGTAGTTGTTCCCACCGTTCCTTCCTTTATAGTGCTGTGACAGCGCAATTTTGTCTGTCGTTCTCAGCGCCATATTGTCATCACGATTGTCCCCGTGGTTCAATGCCTTTCTACCACAACATCTTCAAGAAGAAGATATATTACTAGGCTACAATAAAGCCTAGAAATAGTTGTGTGTTATATTTGTGTTTTTGCTCTTTCTAGAGCATCTAAGGCGTGTGTTATTTAAGTGGCCCAATTACTACGCGGCGCGCAATAAGTTGAGTAATTAGCCCTAGCGGCTTATATAAAGAAGTGCCTGGCCAGCAGAGCCCTCTTTCAGTCAGTCGCCATAAAGAAACCAGAGTTAGAATCTGTAGATGCCTTGAATACGTGAGTTTGATTTTAAAGCAGATTAGATTATTCCCTAGTGAAATTACCATTATTTCCCTGTAGCTTTAGAATTATATTCAGCGTGGCACAGTTCTAGTGTCTAACAAAATAGATAGATGTGTTTCCAAAGGAGATTTCTTCCAGGATTATAATTTAGTCTTGAAATGATAGATGAGTGAGAATATGTGTGGATAGATTTTATTGGTGTTAAGTTCAGATTAATCTGCCTAAGGAAAATTCTCCGAATCTTTTGGCCAAACACCATCAGCAACCAAGAACTACTTATTCGGAGTAACCAGGAGGACATGTACACCATCATAGCTGGCAGACGCTGGAGTTGGGTTGGCCATGTCCTCAGAGGGGACCCTGATGCCATCACAGGAACAGCTATGCTATGGACTCCCGAGGGAAAGCGAAAGAGAGGCCGACCAAAAACAACTTGGCGGAGAACTGTGGAAGCTGAGATGCAAAGAATGAACCACAGTTGGGGCACTGTACGAAGGATGGCCGCCGACCGAGCAAGGTGGAATCAATTTGTTGCTGCCCTACAAGATGCCTTCAGGCGTGATGGCCGCTGACTGCTTTGACGGTTGGCGGTTATGGATCAAAGAAGAAGAAGAAGAAGTCCAGATTGCGGCTGTAAGAGTTTTGTAGCAATTATTTCATTCGTGAAACCAGGCTGAGAAGCGATCTATTACTTTAATTTAGATAATATTAAATTGTTGGAAAGATGGCAACCGGGGGTGGGGGGGGTGGGGGGGGGGCACGTCTTGATGACTGCATAAAGATGATGCATGTGAGCGACAATAACATGTTTAGTTACTACACATTTTTAGTTACCACGTGTCGGGAGATAGGCCTATAATGTTACGCTATTTTATTGGGTGAATTGACACGTGGGTAAAGGCAGGTTAAGGTAATTTTCTTCAGTAATGGAAGAGATAGTTTTCGTGTCCTTTAGGTGATGAATTTAATTCTAGTTTTGTTAAGTCAAGAGTAATTTTATTTTACTCTTTGATATTTATGGTGGGTTTGATGTTAATACAGTTTATTGTTAAGAAAATCTTAGTGTACTGAAT
Organism: Oreohelix idahoensis; assembly: GCA_024509875.1. Classification (NCBI taxonomy): domain Eukaryota; kingdom Metazoa; phylum Mollusca; class Gastropoda; order Stylommatophora; family Oreohelicidae; genus Oreohelix; species Oreohelix idahoensis. The sequence continues at coordinate 695,013 of JAMPIV010013849.1, read as the reverse complement.
GAGGTCAGCTGTGAAGGTCCCTGAATATAATAAATATTAGAGTAAATTTCCAGGGCACCATTCTACTACCACCACTATGATCTCATTCAGACTTATTCTAGATAGAATGTAAGATGACTACGTTTGGTGTCTAGGGTTATGAAATGTTAGTGTAAGGTTGCATTAATCAACTAAACATATAAACAATTATACAAATTATTTTATTATCTAATACAACACAACAGTACCACGACAATCACATACAAACTACACTTTAAAAGACTATCTTTAGTAAGTCATTGGTTGAAAGTTTGGTAAAGTTAATATTTTTCAATTTATTGTCCTGAATCTAATTTATTTGGAATCAGGACTGTCAATCAAAAGTGAAATCATAGAAATTAATTACATCAATCAATTTATACAATGGATCTTCTGACCATAATACACATATTATTATATAAGGGTGTAGTTGTATTGTCTAACTGAGGTGACTTCTAGTATACACTGGTTGATTGTTTATTATCATCATCTCTGCATGTTGTTTGTAAGTTTTTATGGACACTGATGGAATGTTTATATCACTATTCTCAGTCTCTTATTTGTAATATAATGTTAGTTGAGCGATCAGGTGCCGAAACATGCACCTATCTTTGTAATATGATGTAGGAATCTTCCTGCACTTCGCTGAACGACAACCTTCAGCTCCCACTTCTTCAAGAATGATGGTGGTTTACAGTTGTCTCCGAAAAAGGCAAGACTGTGGCATGAATATATCGGCCCACTGTAGTCTGGCACCAGTTATTGACAGCAACCAAAACCCTCTGAAATCAGAAGGATATGCCTCCTTCGTAATCAACAGCCTACACTAATATTCAACAACCAGTACAGGCACATTACAAACAAACATGCAAGATCAGCTCTTTACGACAATCCCTTTCACCAGTTTCTTTTGATGTGACCAGGTATACCAGTATTCCTCTCCCCTAATAGTTACAACGCCTCTGCAATTCCAGCAATAATCTGTTGTCCATACAATAGGATAGGTATTATGCTCCTGATGATAATCATATATAATTTAGTTGGTCTACACCTCTCTGATAGTCTTTCATATGCTGGATCAATCTCTAGACTCTGTTTTGAGTCTGCCATAGACTCACTTACTTACAGTCGTATGTTAGTATCTCACATTCAAATTTTATTTTAAATAAAATGTTAAGAAAATCAATCTTACCACAGATGTAAGGAAATAACACAAGTAAACGATGACTAGGCAATAGAATATGGCACATTTTCGATCTGCCCTATGTCCAGGCTTTTCCTTGTTAGAAAATTCTCCGCCTGCTCTCATCGATCTTGCTTTACACAAAATTTACTTGAAATGGCAGTGAACAGTACCCGTTTCGTACTAATATCTACTGCTTTGTCCAATGGGACCATGTTTACATTTATTTTTGAATCTATCGTTTCAAATAACAACTCCCAATATGTTTCCAAGGCAAATATATTTTTAGTTTTAGGTCAACCAATCATACTTCACCTTCCTTCAAAATCCACCCAATCAAATATCCCGTACCTTTTAACCTCATTTACCCAAAGTCGTTTTTTCAAAACATGCCATAAAAAATTATAAGCAGGCATGATCTTTACTTGACAGTCTGGTCGGATCCACTATAGTATTATGGCTATAATTAGTTAATTAATGGACTATTTGCGTAACTATTACCATATTCTTTGTCAGCAAGTCCTAAGGTACACGAATATACAATTTATATGGGACTAGTTGGCTTGGTTCAGAAGTACACAGTTTTTTTTTTTCTAAGTTAGTGTTTTTTATTTTTAGTCTACTACACGTTCAATTCTTTTCCATGTGCTGTCTTCTCTATTTACGTGATAATTACGTCCTTTGAAATAAGAGCTAAGGTTGTTTTTGTGACACGAGTTGTCTGCATGTTCTAACTTTTTCCTCGTATTTTGGGGAAACCCCTAAGGCAAGGCTTGCCCCTGTATTGGTATTGGCTTTTAGTTTAAAATCAATGCGAAACGAATTAGCATTTAATCTTTCCTTTCCCCTCCTCGTTCCACAATGCATTTTAGGCAAATATTTTCTTAAAACTAGGAAAGTGATTATGTCAAGGACGAATTTGAAAAATTGGGTACCGTTTTGTTCGGCTATTCGTTAGCAAATAATAATCTGAAGGCGTAGGCGATACCAACAGTTCTAGTAGAAAATTCTTGTATACTTTCTTATTTTGCCTTTATGCCCTATATTGTTATATATTAATTTAGATATTGTGTTTAGAAATTCACTACACATGTCCCCCCTTTAGAACAGACGATCATATGTCAGTTCCTATTTCTAAATACACATAGATGAATTTACTATCTATGCCTGATGACTACTCTGATGTTCGTCGTACGGATGTCTGCTTAAAAAATCAGCTCCCACATTAGTTTTTTCCGGGAATGTACTCTATGGTAAACTGGAATGGCTGTAAGAGCAAAGACCAGCGTAATAATCTAGCATTTTCATGCCTTGCTTGTGACAGACACACGAGTGGTTTATGATCTGTCTGGATCTTAAATGATTGTCCATAGAGATAAATCTGGAACATTTTTATACCCCAGATAACTGCCAGACATTCTTTTTCACTTGTTGAATATTTTTGTTCTGCTGTGTTCAACTTACGGCTAGCATAAGCTACTGGGGTTAATTCCCCATCAAGTGAATTTGACCGTTGTAATAGAGCTGCACCCAAACCGATATTACTCGCATCCGTTATCAGAATGAATTCTTGACTTAAGTCAGGTAATTTCAAAATAGGCCTGCTTGTGAGCTTTTCTTTCAATTCTTGGTAAGCTAATTCACATTGCGCCGTCCAAATAACCCTTTGCGCGTTAAATCAGTCAATGGAGCACATATGGAGTTAAAGTTTTTAATATACTTTTGGTAAAAACCACATAATGAGACAAAAGATCGCACATCTTTTTTTGTTTGTGGTCTTGGTGCTTTTTTTAACTTCTCCAGGTTCTTGGGGTCAGGGGTCATGTTTCCCTGATGTAGTGTGTGGCCCAAGAATTCCAGCTCTTTACATCCAACACAGCATTTAGTCGGTCTAGCTGTCAAATTGGTCTCTCTCAATCGATCAAACAACATATTCAGAGAGTTAATGTGTTCCTCAAATGTTTCTGTTGCTATGAGAATATCATCCACGAAGTTGGTGATGCATGGATTCTTCAGGGGATCCAGTAACTTTCTCATCATCCTCGAAAACACACTCGGTGCATTTTTCAGCCCGAATGGCAACATATTAAATTGACAATGTCCTTCCGAGGTGCTAAAGGCTAAATAAGGTTTTACCTCCGGCTTTACTGGAATCTGATAGTAGCCTTTGCTCAGATCCACTTTAGAGAAATATTTAGCTCTATTCAGCCTGGCAAACAGCTGATTTGTATCAGGTAATGGATCCACCTGACCTTCTGTGACAGCATTCAGTTTCCTGTAATCTATACACAGCCTGTATTCTCCAGAGGGTTTTCTTAACAGAACCACACTGGAACTGTAGGGAGATTCACTGTGAGAGATAATCCCTTCTCTCAACAGATAATCTATCTCCTCCCTTAAAGTTTTTTCCTTAGCGAACGGAATCGAATAGGCTTTTATACAGATTGGTGTTGGGTCTATGAGTTTCATATCATACTCCAATAAATTTGTATGCCCCGGACGGTCCGTTAGCACATCTGTATGATTATTCAGAACCTGTTGAACCCTCTCCCTCTGAATTTCCGTTAAGTGTGTGTTGATTTTTACCTGTGCTGCGGTTTCACAGGGATGTAAAGGATATTCATGAGAAGTGAGTGGTTCCTTTTTCATCTCCATTGCAACAGACAAGGTCAGTAGGTGTGTCTCTTCCTGGTGTTCTCTGTCCAGATATTTCTTCAGGAGATACACATGATAGATTTTCTCTTTCCCTTTCTTATCTATCTTATAATTTGTTCTAGACACCTTCTTTTGAACTATATATGGACCTTGCCATCCAATTTGCAATTTATTCTGGCTGCCGGGCAGTAGAAGGAGCACCTTCTCTCCCACAAATAATTCTCGATCCTTCGCTATCTTATTGTAATAGGCAGCATGCTTTTTCCTGGCTTGTCTTAAATTTTCATTGGCAAGTTTCCAGCCAGTTTTAAGACGAGTGGTCAGCTCGTTCACATATTGATATGATGAGGTAATATTTTCTTCTGCCTTTTCATCGGTCCAGGTTCTTAACAAGGCTACATATGGACTTTTAAGTTTACATACTTATTTTTCAAAGCACAGGTATGGTCCCTTCCATTAGAAGCCTTATAGTGATGATTTTTCTTCCTAGAATCATCATTCACAAATCGACCGCTACCAATTTTTTTCTTGGGGTTTTCTTCCCACTTTAAGTTCCTTGTGAGAGATCTTCTCTCTCTTTTATCTTCCTCCAGTTCACATAGGTCCGACTGAGAGATTTTCGGCTTATTCTGGGGTAAGACATCTCTTTGTACTCGCTGCATAGTGGCCATTGTAAAACATCCAAGTGAAGACTGTCTGTGAAAAGGGGGCTCCCATTCCACTTTGTTCACTTTATTAATTTTATTTTTCTTTCCATTGTCAGGCCTAAGTTTGCCCCGTGGTGTGTCTAGGTCCTGATCAATGTTCCCACTTGTGGGTTTTCCCTCATGTAGTATGCCACATCTTTCTACAAAATTCTCAATGTCAAACATTTCATCTGGCCAATAATAATTTTGAGCCACCTTTTGGATGATGGTACCTATTTTCTCATGGTCCCCATCTTTTCCAACATGTAGGCTCCTTATCACATCTGCCCTATATGCCTTTGGAAGAACCAACTGTCCGTGACCAGTGGATCCAGTTTCGGCCTTCCTGTAAATCAATTTGTTTTTCATGTAAAAATCTCCCTTGCCTGGAGGTGTATGACATTTGGGCAATTTCTTAAAACAAGGCTTGAGGGTCTTATCCCCAGCCTGCGCCTTCCTCATCTCATCTGGAGGGGTATTTATCAGATTATCCTCCTCCTGTTTAGAGTGTGATCTGGTCTGAATCGTGGCCATGTACACAGGTCTCTTTTTACACACTTCTGTGTTATGGTTGTCCATCCGACACCAACTACAATATAATCTACCTTTATGAAAAGGTTTTCTTTCATCATATTTCCTTTCATTGAATTGTGAGGTTTTATTATTATAGTCATTGCGTGGCCTATCAAACTGGTGCTTACCTTTGTTCTGGTCTCTATGGTCAAACTTATTAAAGTTTTGAGGTGCCTTAAAATTGTCTACCTGTTTCTTTTTATTTCCAACTACCTCTGCTTGGGCTGCCTGATACCTCTCAGCGACATTGAGTAACTCACCCAGCCTCTCTGCACCTTGTTCCATGAGAAACTTTCTCAGGTCTGGAGCCATGGACTCTCTTAGTTGCTCAATAAGGATCATTTCCTTAAGATCTTGGGTTTTCCCCAGAGCAGTCCATTTCTCCAAGTAGGTCTCTAACCGTGCAGAGAACTGGTGATAAGTCTCACCCGACAGTAGTTTGGCATTCCTAAATTTTTTTCTATAAAATTCCCCATTCTTTTCATATCTTAACAAAAAAGCCTGCTTTAGCATGTCATAAATGTCCTGATCATCCCTGCTCATCTTGGCAAAAACTTCATAAGCTGTACCACGAAGCCCTTGTGATAACTTTAGGCTCCACCTTTCTCTCTCTCTCTAAACCATACGTGGTAGCCAAAAGTTCATATCTATTTAGGTAACTTTCTATGTCATCGTCTTTCTCAACAAAATGGTCTAAATGAAAACTCATAGCTGAGGTTGAGGCTCCCTGACTAACAGTGGCATCTGAGGCAAAGGGGCTGGCACCATTTTCAGGAGCATGGCCTTGAAATTCTAACTCCCTTAGTCGTAACTCATGTTCCCTTTTTAATCTCTTCTCCACCTTTTCTGCTTCCCTTTCTGCAGCCTGTCTTCTTTATTCTGTTTCTGTAGCTAATCTCTTTTCTTCTCTTTCTGCAGCTAATCTCTTTTCTTCTCTTTCTGCAGCCTGTCTCTTTTCCTCTGCTTCCAATGCCCTAGCCTCCTTGTCAGCCTCAATCTGCAGCCTCTTAAGTTCTTTATCTGCCTCTAACTTTTTTGCTTCAGCCTCAATCTGCAGCCTCTTAATTTCTTTTTCAGCCTCTAACTTTCTTTCTGCTTCAAATTTTCTTTCTTCACGCTCAATAAATTTGTCACATTCAGTTGTGACATAAGCAATCATAATTTGCCCCTCCATTCCCAATTCTTTAGCAGCCTGCACAGTAGCAGATCGAAACTTTGCCAGATCAGCCATTTTGTACCAGGCAAACCTTTAAAATTTCTAACTAGACAAATTTCTAATTATAACTAACAATTTCTAATTATAACTAAGAACAACCACAGGCACTGATAGCTCAACCACTATTTAATTTCTCCAAAAAGGAATGCTTTTAGTTTTATACTATCTGAGATTCCTAATATAATTGATAATAATTTAAGAATTTAAAATCCCAGAAGCAAACTACCCAATATAGCTGGTAATATGAAAAGTTCAATCCCCAGGAGCGAGACCCCAATATATGTGGTGGGTTTGATGTTAATACAGTTTGTTGTTAAGAAAACCTTAGTGTACTGAATGAGGTCAGCTGTGAAGGTCCCTGAATATAATAAATATTAGAGTAAATTTCCAGGGCACCATTCTACTACCACCACTATGATCTCATTCAGACTTATTCTAGATAGAATGTAAGATGACTACGTTAGGTGTCTAGGGTTATGAAATGTTAGTGTAAGGTTGCATTAACCAAATAAACATATAAACAATTATACAAATTATTTTATTATCTAATACAACACAACAGTACCACGACAATCACATACAAACTACACTTTAAAAGACTATCTTTAGTAAGTCAGTGGTTGAAAGTTTGGTAAAGTTAATATTTTTCAATTTATTGTCCTGAATCTAATTTATTTGGAATCAGGGCTGTCAATCAAAAGTGAAATCATAGAAATTAATTACATCAATCAATTTATACAATGGATCTTCTGACCATAATACACATATTATTATATAAGGGTGTAGTTGTATTGTCTAACTGAGGTGACTTCTAGTATACACTGGTTGATTGTTTATTATCATCATCTCTGCATGGTGTTTGTAAGTTTTTATGGACACTGATGGAATGTTTATATCACTATTCTCAGTCTCTTATTTGTAATATAATGTTAGTTGAGCGATCAGGTGCCGAAACATGCACCTATCTTTGTAATATGATGTAGGAATCTTCCTGCACTTTGCTGAACGACAACCTTCAGCTCCCACTTCTTCAAGAATGATGGTGGTTTACAGTTGTCTCCGAAAAAGGCAAGACTGTGGCATGAATATATCGGCCCACTGTAGTCTGGCACCAGTTATTGACAGCAACCAAAACCCTCTGAAATCAGAAGGATATGCCTCCTTCGTAATCAACAGCATACACTAATATTCAACAACCAGTACAGGTACATTACAAACAAACATGCAAGATCAGCTCTTTACGACAATCCCTTTCACCAGTTTCTTTTGATGTGACCAGATATACCAGTATTCCTCTCCCCTAATAGTTACAACGCCTCTGCAATTCCAGCAATAATCTGTTGTCCATACAATAGGATAGGTATTATGCTCCTGATGATAATCATATATAATTTAGTTGGTCTACACCTCTCTGATAGTCTTTCATATGCTGGATCAATCTCTAGACTCTGTTTTGAGTCTGCCATAGACCCACTTACTTACAGTCGTATGTTAGTATCTCACATTCAAATTTTATTTTAAATAAAATGTTAAGAAAATCAATCTTACCACAGATGTAAGGAAATAACACAAGTAAACGATGACTAGGCAATAGAATATGGCACATTTTCGATCTGCCCTATGTCCAGGCTTTTCCTGTGTTAGAAAATTCTCCGCCTGCTCTCATCGATCTTGCTTTACATAAAATTTACTTGAAATGGCAGTGAACAGTCCTCGTTTCGTACCAATATCTACTGCTTTGTCCAATGGGACCATGTTTACATTTATTTTTGAATCTATCGTTTCAAATAACAACTCCCAATATGTTTCCAAGGCAAATATATTTTTAGTTTTAGGTCAACCAATCATACTTCACCTTCCTTCAAAATCCACCCAATCAAATATCCCGTACCTTTTAACCTCATTTACCCAAAGTCGTTTTTTCAAAACATGCCATAAAAAATTATAAGCAGGCATGATCTTTACTTGACAGTCTGGTCGGATCCACTATAATATTATGGCTATAATTAGTTAATTAATGGACTATTTGCGTAACTATTACCATATTCTTTGTCAGCAAGTCCTAAGGTACACGAATATACAATTTATATGGGACTAGTTGGCTTGGTTCAGAAGTACACAGTTTTTTTTTTCTAAGTTAGTGTTTTTTTATTTTTAGTCTACTACACGTTCAATTCTTTTCCATGTGCTGTCTTCTCTATTTACGTGATAATTACGTCCTTTGAAATAAGAGCTAAGGTTGTTTTTGTGACACGAGTTGTCTACATGTTCTAACTTTTTCCTCGTATTTTGGGGAAACCCCTAAGGCAAGGCTTGCCCCTGTATTGGTATTGGCTTTTAGTTTAAAATCAATGCGAAACGAATTAGCATTTCATCTTTCCTTTCCCCTCCTCGTTCCACAATGCATTTTAAGCAAATATTTTCTTAGAACTAGGAAAGTGATTATGTCAAGGACGAATTTGAAAAATTGGGTACCGTTTTGTTCGGCTATTCGTTAGCAAATAATAATCTGAAGGCGTAGGCGATACCAACAGTTCTAGTAGAAAATTCTTGTATACTTTCTTATTTTGCCTTTATGCCCTATATTTTTATATATTAATTTAGATATTGTATTTAGAAATTCACTACAATATTTTGATTCTTTGATGTAAGGATAATTTAGTGTATTTCACGATAATTGATAATTCTACTGTATATATTTAGTGGCTTACTTGGAGATTAGTTTAATTACATCTGTTGTGTTCACAGTTTTGTCGTTGTCGCATGTTACGCATTGCCTAGTTAAATGTTTGAAGACCGAAAAGTGGGACACCAGTGTTCTGGCCTGAACAAACGAATGCAGGGGTATTTTCCTGTGTGTATCTAGGGCAGCCAATCAGAGAAGGGGTTTCCCACGGTCAGATAGAATGACTTCGGCGAGTGTATAAGGAAGAATAAATCGTCCGAAATCATGGTTAGAATTAGACATCGGGAAGGAGAACGGAATGACAGACAAGGATGAGAATGGTCTCCTTATGACGGGAATATCTTCATTTATGTATAGGTACAAGGAAATCAGAAGGGAGTACGTAGGTGTGAAGAATTTCGCAAGAATAGAGTCCGTGCATTGAGAAATCCTGTGTTTTTCCTATTTATAATTCAATATAAAATCGTTAACACGACAGATATGGGAAAACAACATATGGATATAAAGGTCAACTCACGGAGAACGGAAATATATAACTCCAAAGGCTTGAACTGGGAAAGGTAAAATGCACGAGACCAAGGTTGGGAACTCATTTAGCACAACCCCCCCCCCCCCCGAAGTTACAACTATTTTGGGAAGTTTGCTGGAGTTGCGAGCCTTGTTTCCTATACGTCCGTTAGCTCCCTATATAAGGGCAGTTTTAAATGATTTCAAATTCACTTGCACAGCGAAGCAAGACAGAAGGACAACGGCTGGAGAGAGAGGAACGTGCAGAGGCCAATATCTTGTTATTTGCAGCCAGGCAGTTCTGTTACTCCACTAAAGCCAGTCTTTACTGATCTTAATTAGATCCTGCGAGGGTATGTAAAGTTACTATGTAAAATAATACAGTAATTACAACTTTATTTCAGGATTTATTTAATTTATATGTTATGAAAGTATCATGTATATTAATGGATTACTTGGTATGATTGTTGAAGATTGGAACCCGAAATAAAACCACCGTGACTGAGTCCATATCAGGGCTAGCACAGGACTAATAACAATTCTTTTCAGGACTACCAACAATCATTATCAGGGCTTATTCAATCTGTCTTCAAGTTACTGCACTTTACAGAGCTAACGTGTCAGGCAGGGGGATACTATAACCTCATACCATATATGTGTGTACATATTATTTTGTATTATTTGATTTTATAAAATGTTCCACAGTAGACACCTGTCTTGTCACTGATCCATAATCATGCATTTTCACGCATACATCTGAAAACAAATTCATCTCACCTACAATAGGAATGTGGTAATTGTTATCCACAAATAGCCACATATCCTACAATTATCTGCAGGTTCATACTTGTCAACCAAAAGTCAGAGGTCAATGATCAAGAATTGCTCGAGGATCAATGCAAATCGCCCCAGCAGTGCCTGGATTGGTAGAAGCACGACCTACTGAAGCTGTACATCTCATATGAACACTGATTATAAAAACAGATGAGTGATATTTGTGACAATCGTGCACCCAAGAAGTGATAACTGTCAAGCAGAGTTTTGTGATGACAATTTGCGTGATAATCTAGTGAAAGTTATAAAGTGAATAAGATAGTGAAGAAGTCTATTACCCAACTAATTGGAAAAGTCTAAAGAAATGACATTTTAGTGTAACTTGTAAAAACTGATTTCGCCAATTTGGTTTTGTATAAATATAACTTTTGTATCACCAGTCACACACAATCACCACAATTAGATAGATGTAAATAAAGAGGATATAAATTGTATTCACCAGCTTTATTCATTCAATATAGTTGATACTGAGTTTGGTTGAATTTTTATTATATCACAGGTGGTCACATAGCGGAGGTGGCGCAGTAAGGTCTGACTGTTCTCTGAATATTTTCAGTCCAGATACTTTCACAGCCGTGACTATTGAGTGATACCAGTGTACTTCTCTGTCACTGGGACCTCACACATTCTGGAGAGAATACTATTTCTACTCTAGCACTATCATCTCACACATATAAAACCTTCCGCTACAGTCGTGCTAAAGTTCCCTTTGAGAAGATGAATCTAGCTTTAGGTATTTAGATTTCTGGTGAGCGCAATACCACTCCTTTGTGCGTAAGGCACACTGAGACAGGTGTTTCTCTGTTTGCTCCTTGCGGAGCATGGAAACACCAATGCAACTGGTGTCCGTCACAAGCCTACAAGATGCATTTTTATGCTATTGCAGTGGTTGTTTCTGTAACAATGTGTTTTATATGATAAGTTCCCAATCTCATCATTCGGCATATACGACATGCTTCAAAGTGCAGGGATGAATATTGAGATGGATCAGTTGCGAGGTGGTGGTTTATGCCTATTAAGGAGAGTATTCGTTGTACATATAGTTGAATATTATTTTATGTCCATTTTATTATTATTTAATTATGGTTATGTGTAGAATGGTTTGTGAGAGCATGTGGGCTCACTTGGAGATATATATTTCTCTTCTCGCTCCTTATGGAGCATGGGACCACCAATGTGGCAGGCATCCAGATGAAGCCCTCACAAAGCATTCAGATGCTCTTGCAGTAGTGTTTCGGTAGCAATCATGCCAGCCTCATGCACTACACCATACTATTCTCATTGAACGACATGCATGAGTGTGTGTGTGTGATAGTTGAGTGTGTCAGGGGGCGTGGAAGGCCTGTTTGGCAGTTGAGAGTATCGTTTCTCATTATTTAAGTATTATGATTTTAACTAGCCCGTGCTTTGTTTGCGTTTCAGGATTAGCAACTAAGCACTGGCTGGGTGTTTTGTTTGTTGGTTTATTTGTTTAATGTTTGCTTCATTTTGCTCTTGGTCATTGACAGGGTTGTATGAATAAATACAGCCCCTGCCTTAGAATCAGAGTTTTATTGTTGATCGGGTCGGTTGCGAGTGTGCAAGAAAGTGATATATAACAACAGCATCATCATCATCTCGCCCACCCTATCACAGTGCAAAAGAGTGGGGCGATAAAAAGTGAGCATGTTTTTATGTTTGCTTCATAATGTATTCATTTATAGTGTGTAAACTAATTGGGGAGGCTTATACAGTTTACAAACTGGTCACGCTCTCAAGACTAAGCACCATAGATCAAACTTGAAGCTTTTCATGCGAAGGAATGATAAACATGTTAATCTGCAAGAATCTAAAATGAAAGTGACAAACACGAAAAAAAAACCTTCTAGCATCACAAGAAAGTGATATATGTAATGATCTGTAAGAAAATCCCTCAATTTTCTCATGATTCCCGTATGGCTATACCTTCAGTCTCACAAGATATCGTTCCAACAAATGCTAAGTGAAGAATTTCTATGTGTGAATTGTTAGGTTTTCCAGTTCCAAAAAAATAGATGCTGGCCGAAAGCGGAACGTTGGTCTTGGAAAGGCAATAAAATTTGCCAAAATAATTGGTGATAGAAACTGTTTGTTCCGAGCTTTCAGTTAAGCAGTTGCGCTCTCTCAAGAATTGTTTACAAAAATGCGAGAAATTGTCATTGAAACTATGAAAAGTTCAGATTACTGTGATGTATTCAGAACTATCTTTTAAAACCCGTTTTTAAGTATCTTAAAGTCACATTACAGAAGAGAAAACCTGGGGTACAGACGTTGAAATATTTGCACTTGCCACTGCACTACAGACACCCATTGTTGGGTATTATAAGGCCCCAGGTACATATGATTATACATGGTATTTCCACTATCCACTTAAAAAAATGTTGAAAATTCCCACCAGCTTTGCACATGTCTATTACAATGGTTCTCACTGTTAAAGCGTTTTAAGTGTAGTTTAAGGCCAATCTGTCAGGATTAGTTTTGATATTATAAAGTAGTTTCTAGTATATTTCAAAGGAGTGCCATCTATTCAGTTCGACTTTACTAATAGTCTTTATTTATACCCAAAAGAGTCCTTCCCAAGTAGAAAGAAATGCATTTTTTATTGCCTGGTTTTACTTGCAAATCCACTTCTCAATACATTCAAAGAAGCATTAATTTTATTTATGTACGGGTTTCCGATTTAATTTTACCTTTAAAATGTTAAGTTATTCATGGCCAAGTTAAGTGTTCTATACCTAGCAGGTAAGCTTCACAGTACAGTGAAATGTACCCAGGTACGTATAAATGTACAGTGCCCCATACTGTGAGGCAGGAGGCACTGTACAGAGATACATACCGTTAAGATTGTCTTGCCATTGACACCGGTGGAGCGACAAACTAGATCATTCACATTTTGATGTGACTGTAATGGTCACATGATAATAATATGAATGTGTAGCAATGGCTCAAGTTAATGAATGAAATATGATATAATTGACAAGCAGGAGGAAAAAAAAAGACAGCAAAAATAAAATAAATAAACCGAGAGAAGGAAAGAGTAAACAGAATAGAAACACTAACCTACAATGTACTAAAATTGGTCCAGACTGTGACCTAGATACATAGTTAACTCTTCGTCTGACATCCAGCAAAAGGCCAGGGTCTGGATTTTCGTCATGAAAACCAACCATCTCATAATGGGTTAACAAACGGGATTCGCCGCTACCTTCCTGGGAATGAAGGAATACGATAATTGAGTTAGTTGACGGATAGAAATAGTTGGTGGAGATGGTTGTGTGAGCTATGAATACTAACAAGATTAAGACGTGACAAGTTAAATATTAAAAACCACAGTGTACAAAGTTTTTTTTTTCTACGTACGAGCGTCATAGTTTTTATTGGTTGATCAATATAGAAGACTGATTGAAGAACACCGAATGCTTAGTCTATAATTTATTCAGTATGTCAGACAGGCAATATCTTAAACGCATTTTATCAGTCGGTCCATGTCCTGGACGTAATATGTCAGTCGCCCAGTGCCCTGGTGGCAGTTTGTCAATCGGTCAATGCTCTGCTCGCAGTGTGTTGGTTGGTTGAAGCCCTAGACGTAATATGTCAGTCGGCCAATCCCCTGATTGTAGTGTGTCAGTCAGTCAATGCTCTGGTCGAAGTCTTTCAGCTGGTCGATTCCCTGACAGCAGTGTGTCAACTTATCAATGCTCTGGAATGTAGTTCTGCCTGAGGCATTGACCATACGCTTCCTTTAGTTTGTGTGTTCACTGTTGTTTCTGAATCACGTTTTTAGTTACACAGGTAGATGACTGGTTATCTTCAGCTTTCTTTAATTGCATGTTGCGAATGTATAATTAATATAAGTGGCCGCTGTAAAACTGAGAAAAAGAAGTACGGAAATTTAAAAAATAGTATTGGAGTCAGATTTACAAATGAATAATGCACTTTAAACACGTGCCTTTTCTGGATAACCCATCCTAAGCCACAGGTATATTCAGTAAACAAAGATTAGATATATATATATATATATATATATATATATATATATATATATATATATATATATATATATATATATATATATATATATATATATATATATATATATATATATATATATATATATATATATATACAACTGATGAAAAAATGACACAAAAAACGCAGCAACATGCGGAAACATGACAACGAAAAATAGGAATTCACTGACAAAGGAAGCAGCTACTTGAAGGCAGATAATTAAAGCTAATAGATCCAAGGATCCCATCTCGTTGTAACATCCTCGGCAATGAAGATCCTGACAGACTGGCAAAGGAAGGTGAAAGCTACCTCAGTCTGATACAAATATAACTTTCTAAGAGGCAATGAGTTTTATCAGAATGAGATACAAGACCACACAGGATGCAGAGCATCCAGGCCACACACAAAATGATGCATATTACCAGCTCAGCAGAAGAGAACAAGTGATAATCTCCGCACGGGCCACAAAACATTAGGATACCATCTATTCAGCAAGCTAAAGATAGGAACTACCGATGAGTGTATCTGTGGCATTGATAAAATTAGTGCTGAACATCTGCTTCAAAGATGCGCAACTTATGAGCAATAGAGAAAACACGTGTCACCATCACCAGTACACCATTCCTGGAAAAACTCTATGGAGATACATATAGCCTCAAACTGACCACTGCTTTCTTTGAAAATATTCAAGTAGACGTCCGAGAGTATAAGAGGAAGAAGAAGAAAATCAAATAGCGTTGAACACTCAATCCATCTGGGTAGAGACAATCCATCAGGGTAGAGACAATCCATCTGGGTAGAGACAATCCATGAATCAGGTGATTCGCCAAAGAAAATCGAGTCATTTCATAGTATTACTGAAGCGGATAGCTGTAGCTTGAAATTCTAAAGGTCCAGAATGATTAAGATAATCAAAGTAAAGAGAAACAGATGTATGAGCAAATTAAGCAATATCCATAAAATATTCTCTATATCTGTCGGATAGACGCATGTCGGTTTCCCCAATATGCACGGCACGTAACCTTCAACAAACAATAGCGTAAATGAAATACATGGATCTATAAGTGAAGGCGGAACTACTTGCAAGTCATCGTCAGCCTTGGAAGAGAGTGCAGAACTTGGGCCAATGGGAGGCCAGATCTGGAAATTGATCAACTAATAAATGATCATGCTGGGGATGATGATGATGCCATTGTGCATACTTACAGGTTTGGGAATAGAAGGATATACTTGCAATGATGCAATTTAATATGGGAATATGAATTAATAAACAAAAAGACATATCGAAGTATGCAGTGGTCACATAGATGGATGAAAAGTGTAAAGAACACTTTAAGAATAACAAGGATGAAAGGTATAGACTTTCACAAATGCATTTGAGGATGGTAGAAGGATTGACAAGATACGAAAAGGTCACAGATGTGAAACTGATGATAAGAACTAAACAGGTGGAACAGGAAATGAAAAGAATACGCTGGCGATGGATAGGATACATAGTGATAAAAACTGTTAATAACATTACAAAGCAGTCCTTTTTCTGGAAACCTCCGTGTAAGAAAAGAAGAAGAAGAAACCCCACAAAACACATTTGGAGAAAAGACAGAAAGGACAAGGATAACGAAGACATGGAAAGATCTTGAGCGGATGGTACAAGACTGGAGGGACCTGGCAACAATTCCTTGAAGGCATACGCTCTTTGGGGAGCTAGCTGTGGAGTAAGGATGATGGAGACCACTTGCAGTCACTAACCTTCTGTATTCTAAATGTGCGGATATTGAGCTGGGCCAGGTGTGTGCTACGTTCATGCCATATATGGATGTATCCATGCTGGATATGTGATCCAGTGTTGTCTACCCAGTATTTGTCACACTGTTGCTGTTGATTAAGATAAAAGCAAAAATGTAAAGATTAAAAAAACGCCCCTTGGCTTTCTCATTTTATTGTTACATTGAAAGAGAATTTAAACTATTATAGCCTGTTTCATAACTATATTTATCAAGAGATTGAGTGATAATTTTCAGACTGAGAACCGGTGATTGTAGAGTCAAATACCATCTGTTTGACAAATTGAAAATCGAACGGACAGGTACATGACCATATGGCGAGGACAGACAGACAGTAAAACATGTCCTTCAAATCTGCTGACTTCATGAGAGGAGCAGAGTTGCAGCAAGACGTACTCTAACCCATTTGAGGGAGAAACTGTATGGTGACGAGAGAAGCCTGAGACGGTTTTCTTCGCGTGTGCCCTATCTAACGCTAGTGTCTACTCCTCAGCTTCTGTTCCACTAGTGTTTGTCTGGTTCTTCCATCAGCTCCACATTGGTGATCTTGTCTGGTTCTTCCATCAGCTCCACATTGGTGATCTTGTCGTACTAGTTCAGTCCTTCTATTCTACGCATGTACCCATGAAAGTTATCTTTTTAATATTTCAATTCTGTTTCCTTATTAAGATTATGTTTGCACCATTTGGTACACTTTCCTTCCTTCCTGCATGAAGATGTTCCGTTGACACAACAGGTAGTACCATAAGGCATGTGTTTTGAATACTTTTTTTTTTACTTTTTGACTTTTTCTGTCCACCGTTGCCGTGAAGCGAGTAGTGAACAGCTGAAGTTTGTGTTCTTGAACCAAGCGAATCTCATTCCCAGGTGCGAGCCCGTTTTTTTTTGGGTAGGATTTTGTGATGTCTATCCATCTGTTTATTGATCTCCCTCTGTGTTGAGAGTAGATAGACCTAGAGAATTGCACAATTTAGTAAAACTGTATATAATAAGAACTAAAATTAGTATATACGGATCAATGATGATGTGAGGATAAAGTGTAGTCTGATGGGGTGCTAAAATAGATATTGGCCGATAATTGGTGGATTGGGTGTCATCCCGGACACCCCCGGCTTTATCAACCCTTTTCACACTGTTAACAACAGGGTAGTTATGGGATAATTTACTTTTTTTTGGTTTTCCCTACTTTTTTTTTAAAAAGGGGTGGGGCACACACACATACATTCACACAATTTTACAGTTTTGATTTACTGTATTTTGACTGAGAAGATACTATATTTAGATATCGGAAATCAGATTTTATTATCTTGAATTTACTACATTATATATCCTAATTATAACCCATTTAGGGTTGAACGGGATACTTTGTCTTTAAAAAAATAGTGTGCCCTGAAATCAGATTTTCTACTATTGTGGGCGCGTTGAGGTAATTTATCGGGCTCCATTTGTCGTAACTTCGAGAAGATAAGACTGAGGTAATTATGGTCCCTTTTTTTGTAGAGGTGATGATGACAGCTATGTGAAAGGAAGGTGTAAGAAGTAGTTTCTGTTTCACGAGGAGGGTGATAGTGTAGAGAGAAAAAGCAGTCTTGGATTGAGTAATTGTTCTAATCCAGCCTATCTTTTACGACCCTATTTAACTTTCAGACGCCCTTACTCTCCTTGTACAACGTACCAGTTACACAACACTTAAGTACACAAAATTCTGTGACATATAACACTACGTACAGACGTGAAAAACAAACTATGAATAACATATAAACGGACAGGGGTTTGGCCAACACTATAGCTTAAGGTTTATTATGTTTATTATCGCTGAACTATCACAACATCAAGAAAAGCATTATTATTACATCCATGAATTATAGTTTACAGACAAGAAATGAAAATATAGGCCTCCCTCTTGTACAGGACAACTACAAAAGATCCCAACAGAGGTAATTAACCCAAAAACAAAGATCAAATTAATTAACTATGGGAGTAGGGAATAGTCAGGACGGGTAAGACTAAGTCCTTAATTTAACCTATCCCGAGAAAGAAAATACTCAGATTAGTGAGAGATAAATAAAAAAATGTTGGTAGGTTAGTAGTAACATAAAATATTAGTATCTTTCTATCCGTTCACTCACACAGACAATACAGTGGCCCACTCTCAGATATGCTTACCAAATGTTGACGCTGCATACATTCCTCGGAATTTAAAATACTAGCAGTTATTAGAACTAATCAGCCATATTCAGGGTCAAGTGCAGCCCCAGACTATCCGATGAGCTGACTGCTATTCTTCGGGGAGTCACTGCAATTGATGCGTGAGTATTTGTGCTTGGATATTATTCCTTTTCACTGCAGGTATTTGCTTTGGCTAAGTGTTTCTATTGTGGTGGCACTGTCCTGGGAATTAATGTGGTAAAATATTGTTCCAGTGGGGTCTAGTCTCAGGTGGCTATAACACTCGGTGACGTGATGGGAAAAAATGTTAAATGATAATAATCTGCTGTTCGTTGAGGTGGGAGCCGAGTATGAACAGTGAGTTCTCTTGAATAAATCCGATGAAAAAACTCCTGTCAAGGGTCAGATGAAAAGTACTGAATTTCTGCTTCAGCAGACTGATAATATATTATGATATGAAAAAAGTTGTATTCTGGGAATGTTCCGTACCAGTTAAAATGTATCTATTATTGTTTGTTTTCTTGATTTGGCTTCTCATCATAATTAGAGTGGAACGCGCAGGGGTCACAATATGAAGATGGTCATAACAATAATTATTTGAATGCCGATAGGAACATCAGATCATAACAAATCGCTGGATCGCAAGGTTTGATCAGCCGCAACACAGAAAAAAAAGAATTAATCGCCACGCATATAAGTGGTCACAACATGAAGATGGTCATAACAATAATTATTTGAATGCCGATAGGAACATCAGATCATAACTAAACGCTGGATCTCAAGGTTTGATCAGCCGCAACACAGAAAAAAGAATAAATCTCCACGCATATAAGTAAGTCCAAAATGGTAGTATGGCTCTCATATGCGAGCTAGGTACTTTCTTCAAAATCTCTGACGCTACTGATAACTTAGTTTTAAGAGATTGCTATATATATTAAATGGATGAAAATCGTTAGCTACATGTGAGATTTTTCACCTCTGCCCGTTTCTGGGGGATTTCTGCGGTCGAATAGCAAATGAAGGCTATTTCTCGCGCCTTCGCCGACCGCAGATTCCGTTCTCGGACGAGCGGCGCCCTTAGATCCCGTCTTCTCGATGAGCATTTACGTCCCCTGGAACATGAACAAAAAGGAATAAAGCGGTAAAATGGTTAACGCCCTTTCTGCATTCTGTGCTTAAGACCCGTTCTATCTTAGTGACTACAAACCCCGTTGTCTCCCCCCCCCCTTGTTTTCAGGGACAAATCGCTGACGAAATTACGTACCTGGCAGCCAACAAACCCCCTTGCCCTGCCCCTTTTTGAAAGGAAGACAGTTAGAGATATGAATAGCTGTATCAATAGCGCTTGAAACAAAGACAGGTAGGCGTGGCTAAACTAGAAAATAAGACAGATGGCGAAATGCATGGCTGTAAGCGCGATAACCCTTGCATGCTAATTAGGAAGTCTGTGAGAACCCACGTTGAGCGATTATATTGAACAAGAGTGAGGGGTGCCGATGCGATTAAAGTGGTTGCTCAATTTTCATGTCACACCATTCTATTCAGATAGCCAAACCACTAAATTTTCTATGTCACAATATAATTGATGCAGAAGATAGTTTTCATAATTTTTCTGATGTCATTTCTCACGCTGTCTCTCCTGCTAACATTGATTCCTTTTCTAAAGCTATTCATTTCGAACAATATTATTTTCGACTACTGTGAAGTCGTCCGTTGCTTTGTGTCGTGAAACATTCTAAATCCACATATATAAATTAAAAGGTAAATGTAAAGCCTAACCCATAAATTCAATAAAAGGAAAGAGAAATGGTAAAAGTACAGTGCTGTCACAATGGCGTACAAAAATCCCCCTTGTTTTCTACTTCGTCTGCAAATTGTAACGTTTCACGTTGATAGTAAAGCCTACTGCATCACTACACGCTTTCTACAATAAAACGTGTACTGCATTTCTAAGAAAACCTTGAGCTAGGCACACCGCGTAATGACCTAAATTAATACTTCCATTAATTTCATTTTATACACGGCGTGATGAAAAGACAGATGAACTTAGGATAGAGAGAAGGGAGGGCTGAAAGCAGGAACGCATGCAACCCTAACACGCGTCTCGCGATATACAATTAATGCCACCCTCCCCAAGCGAAAGGCCAGAAGCAATACTTTTTTTCAGATGGACAGTGATAAAAAACACTACCCATACGAGAGTTAGGTTTAAAAACCTGAAAAATGCTTATTGGGAAACATGACATTATACTGGTTTACGTTTGAAAGCCTGACAGTACCCAGACACCACATCGTATCGAAGTGAACAGGAGGTAGAAGAAAATGCACATTTTGAACGCAGCCACCTAGCTCCCTTAAATTTATATAATTGGGTTCCTTAGGACTTGCTGACAAAGAATATGTTAAACGTTACGCAAATAGTCTAGGAATTAACAAATTATAGCCAAAATAAAATGGTGGTGCTGTCAGACAACACCAAAATCAGAATTGCGCAGTGGCAGGTTTTGAAACCACCATTTTACGGGAAATGGGCCACCATGTAAAATCCTATTTGATTGGATAGAAGTAAATGTAAGGCTAAACACGATTAGTCGGGCTACAAATACTAATTCTTTGTTGTTAGGGAAACGTGAGTAAGGGTACTTTTTTTGAAAAGCTGGGTAAACATGGCCCGATTGGTTAGACCCGCCAATATAGGCAATTAGGAGCGTCAGTTCAGTGCCACATGTTAAAATAAACTTACTAAGAAACAGTGCGTTGAGAGCCAGATCATATTTTTCTAAATAAAAGCCTGGGACAGAGGCGGATCGGAATTTGTGCCATAATTTGTGCCATTATTCATCGCCAGTCAACGTATCTGTGTAATATTTCCATGAATTGTGGTAAGCTTGATATATTCAATATCTTTTTAATGAAAATTGAATGTAAATTGATAATTTATGTCTGTATATGTGTGTGGTTCAGTAGCGAACATGAGGCAAGGCCTATATAGTGCTCCAAACTGAACAGAAGGTGTCGGAGAAAAGTAAAACTGCATGGAATTGCCAAACAGTACACTGACACCTATCTTATTGACTAGAAGGAACTAAGGCTGGAATTGCAGAGGCGTAGTAACCATTTAGGAGGAGAATACTGGTGTAAATTGTTTCAGATGACGATAGCAGTTGGCCTACCGCTCTGAACTCAGTGTTTGTTCTGTATTGTGTTCAGTGTAGAAATAGATTATAAATTAGATCTGAAGTAGGAGGTACAACCTTCTTGTTTCAGGGACTGTGGTCCTAGTTATTGAAGCAGCACCTGGTCTGGGTTTTGCTGAATCCAGAGGCTGACAGCATACTCCTGGGTCCAGATAGCGACCAGTGAGGTGTCTCCAGAACACAGGAAGCAATCGAGCAGAGGAGTCTTTTCCTGCCGCCATCACGAAAGATAAGCTTCTGTGGCCAGAGTAGCTCAACATTATGTGCCCCCTCAAAAATTGACATTTCATCAAACACAGAGGGACAATTAATTAGTTCAAATGACAGGAACTGTGAACTTTTCCCAATACTATTTCCCCGATAATCAAACACTTGAAGTCATGATGAAAAACAACAACCAGGCTTGAACAAAACCAGTATTACCTCATATTACTACTGCACAAATTACACACATAGAATAATAATAATAAACTATGTCAATACAAAGTTCATATATATAACCTGTGTACATAATACTTGTAATTACATTTGATTGTGATTCCTGATTCACTGTGTAGTTGAATCAGGATATCCATTATTGACAAGAATTAATACATATATTTTTTAAACTTAAACACTTGACTCATTTAAGATAGTCTTATAGATTGTTATATGTGTGTGAGTGTCACAGTGTTGTAAAGTGTTGTGGAATAAATTAAATTGTTTATCTGTTTGTTGTTGTTGTGACTTACACTTCATCATTTTCATAACCCTAGACATTTAACGTAGTCATCACAATATTCCAAAATAATTCTGACTGAGGTATAAATGTGGTAGCAAGTAAGGTCATCTGTAATACACCACACTTAATAGATACAGATACCTTCACAGCTGATCTCAGTCAGTACACTATGTCACCTATAAATATTTATAACATCCCATTTTACCACACTTTGTTTGACACTGATGGTTTCCACCAGGGTGGTGGAGTCGGCCAACAGAATGTCCTATATTTTAGAAGTCTGACTCCGACTACAGTTTTTTTTTTAAACTAGTAATATAGCATAAAGTTATGCACATATGTGGAGTTAAATGTATAATTGGCTTTCGTAGACTACACTTTAAAATATTCATTCATTCATACAGTAATGTGATAGGAAAGGGAAAGAACTGAGATATGACTAAGTAAGAATAATTTATGAGTAGTAAGACTTAGCTCTGACATCACCGGAGCACGACAAATAAGTGAAGAAAGGGAAGAGCAGAGATCACTCTTCAATGGTCGTCAGCTGAGAGCGGGTTAGAAATTAGACTAACAGTAACGACCATCTACCATGTTATGAACAGCTGAAGTGCCATGTTACTTATGGTACTGCTGCAGTGTGCAGAGAAGAGAAGAAGACTGATGCAAGATATTTCCAGAACAAATAGTTTTTCATGTCGAGCGGTGTCCAGCAAATAACGCCAGCAGTTCATCCTGGTATGTAAACACTCGCATATTTAACGAGCGTGGATAGACAAAGAAAAGTGTTAGAACTGTAGTCCAGTGTCGGACGTGAAGACAATTTACTAAGAACAGTTTATAACTAAGAATAAGTTACCAGCACTGGAGGTTTACCCAGACAATACTTCGAAGTTTACTTTAATAGATTGAGAACAGCCCATTAATCAGTGATGTGTAGTAGTGATGGGTGGATAGAATAACAAAGAAGACAGGAGAGATCCTGAGCTAATCAAGAGATACAATAACATTAGTTCCTGACCAGTGCAGTAAATGATGTAGGAGTGTCATCATTGAAGTGTCATATATATATTTATTGATAATCAGGCTCGGAGGTAGCCAAGTTGTGAATATGTTCCTTGACAACTAATAAAGAACTTTGGTTGTCAGCTCTGAGTCGTCAAGTCCTTTCAAGTATTATAATTGGCAGATCATTTAATCTCATTCAGCAGTCATAGGAACAAGGTAGGCCACAAAGGTACGGCGCTTACAATTACGGCCTGTGAGCATAAGACAAGGACATTATGGTCATCATTAAGTTGAGAACATACACAAGGGTCAACATAACAACAATCACACAAGCAAAAGAATCTGGGTTGAGAATCAAATGAAACTATCACACAATTTGTTATGGTGCCGGTGACCACCTGTGGGACAACTCATGTTTGATTTATAATTGGGCACATTCCTTTATGGTGCCAGTGACCACTTATGGGAAGATTACGTGTGTAACAAGACAGTGTACTTGTCAAAACGTAGGCGATTGAAAAAAAAAACAACGTCGAGATTTACGAAGCGTGAATTCAAGTTAACAGTGAAGAAAACAAGACAGTTGCGTGCCGAGACTTATGAAGAGCAGCCGAACGTGACAAGGTCAACGAAGGAACCCAGGTCAACGGTGACGAAGATACATTCTTTTTACAACTTAATTCCACAGTCGGGTACGGGTCAAACATCATCACACCAAAGTGATCCTTCTATGAACAGTGTAGCAAGTATCAACAACAGCCGCTCATAACACAGACGACAACAAGGAAGAAAGAACGAAACAAAAACAGTGTGCACACTCAAGTCAACAGTCCAGTAAAGACACATTCATCAGGAACCAACGTCCGGATACAGTGTAGTTAGTTAGTTATAATTAAGCAGTATTATTGTTTGTATACAACTTTGAACCTATTCGTGTATTATAATTTCCTTCATATTTTTAGTATAGAGATTTGCTATGAATAGCAATTATTTTGTTACAATACCAAGATAATAACAAGAGAATTTTTTTTTCAGAGCCCCAAGAAGTCCCACTAACATAAATTTTTTGGGTTTTCAGGGCTAATATGGAACAAGGAACAGAAATTGTAGCAGGCGTCTTACGCCAGCTATCTGAGACATTGAATAAGTTAGATAAAAATAGCAAACTGACCAATGTTAAGGGAAATGTTGACACGTTTTCAGGTAAATCTACTGAATGTAAGACCTGGCTCTTACAAATAGAGAGATATTCGTTATCAGTGCAGGCCTCAGACAATGATCAGAGATTGTTAGCTTTTCTTACCAGCACACATTTAGTGGCCGATTTCATTAGAAGAAGGTTAGACACAGTGCCGGAGGAATCATGGCAAGATTTCAAACATGAATTGGTGAAGAGATATGGAGAATTACAAGATGTACACCTAGGATGGCAGAAACTTAGAAAGATAAAACAAAGCAAAGAAGAAACGATACAGATGTACACTGATAGAATGTTTAACATCATTGAAGATGTATTTCCAGCTGAAACGATAGACAGACAAGGAATAGGTGACCAATTGATTGGTATTTTCGTAGACGGATTATATAGTGATGCCATCAAACTCCACTTAATAAGGAAAGATCATAACACGTTAAAAGACACTATGGCTTCTGCCATTGCAGAAGAAAACATAAGGAGAAGATTTGAGTTGAGAGTAGAACAAGCAAGGTTTGATGAAGAAGAACCTATGGAAGTTGATAATGTTCATCGATCAAATAGTGATGGAAGGAGACAACAAACAGGTAGCAGAGTGTTGCAGGACATTGAATGTTACAATTGCCATCAACGGGGACACAGAGCTAGCGTGTGTACATGGAGACCGCCACGCATGTGTCAAAACAGGGGGTCTGCGCGTTTAGCTAGTTGTCATAGTCCGCGTCAGACTATGTGTAGTCACAGGGACGACACCTGCTGTCAACCCCAATACACCCGCACACACGGAGCACACTCATGCACGCACCGCACGAGGGCTTTCGAGACGCCTCGGTACAGTAGATACAATAGTCAGGGAAAAGGCAGACCTACTCACATGAGAGAGAGTGACAGGAATAGGGTGATAAATAGGTCACAGAGAATAAGCAGGTACATATAGAAGGAGGACCAAGGATAAGGAAACAGAATAGTGATATATTAACAGTGAACGAAACGTACCATACAGATCCAAGTTCGTGTTTGATAACAATAGGTGACAGAAAAATCAGAAGTCTCTTGGACTGAGGCGCTAGTGTTAGCTTATTAAGATTTGGGTTGTATAAACAGCTACGTCAGCCACCCAAATTGGAAAAAACAAGCATGCAACTCACGTCAGTGTCGGGTGAAAGGTTAAAGGTGATGGGAATGTCAACGTTACGGTTTAACATTGGAACGAAGTCATTGATGCAAACTTTTTTTATAGTGAAAGGTATGTCACGGAATTGCATATTAGGCAGAGATTTTATGAAGAAATACAGCGTAAGATTGTACTTTGACATACAGAAGCTAAGGATTCAGGACGAATACATTGACATGCAAGATGATATGCATATCGCATCTGTGATAAGATTACAGAAGCCGATTACTTTACGTCCGAATACGGTGAACATAGTCACAGGAAAAATTAAGAGGTCACCATATTATAAAATTGGACAGACGGTCAGAACAGTGGAATTCCAGGATGCAGACATAGCCGATGAACCGTGCATAAACATGACGGAGGGGATAGTAGTGATAGGAAACAAGTCTCAATTTCCAGTTATGCTACTCAACACAGCAGCAAAGCATGTCACGATACCAAGAGGATTCATTGTGGGGAGAGTACAACACATGTCACATACTGAAGGCAGCGGACAATGACTGGATAATTACCATGAAAGGAAAGATAGACATAGTGGTATACGAGATAGGAAAACATACACTAGGAGGGAAAGCCAACAGTTAAGATGGGATTATATGAATACAAGTAATTGTCTAGCGTGTAGAGAACAGGAACGCAGGTGGAGGGAAAGAAGATGGAGCCATAGAAACAACAATCGCATAAAATACAGAGAAAGAGACACCAGATGGAGAAACAATTGTCACAGACCGTACTACACATCCGATCGAGTATATAGGATAGAAATGGTTCAAGGAAGGGCGTGACAACCTTACTTCACAGATAGACATACGGATAGGAAGTTATATGATACTGGAAGCAGGCAACAAAGAGATAGAATGCAGGGACGAAATATACCCCAGGTTAACATGAAGGATAGGATGAAAGAGATTAAGACACAGATACGGACAGAAAAGGAAAACAAAAGAATATTTCAAGACTTTATCATGAAACATCATGACGTATTTGCGCTAAATGACATGGAAATACTAGTCCGGGAAAAGCACAGAGCACACACCTTAGCACAAAGGAACATCAAGAAAGATTTTGAAAGGAGGCAAAGAAATGCGAATAAAAATGCAGTTGCACAGGAATTCAAGCCGGGAGACATAGTGTTCTATAGGAAACACGTTAGGAGTGGAAAACTAGACCAGAACTGGATTCCGAATTGGCAGGTGTTACGACGCCTTTCAGAAACAACATATCAAATATGGAAACAAGATCAAAATAAAACCATCAAGGCGCATGTACAACATCTAAGGTTACAAACACAGAAACCTATAGACATACCACCGCAGGAACAGAACAATAGGAAGACCCATTATGTAGTGGTACCAGAAGACACAGATGAGGCTACATCAGAAGAAAGTTCTCCAGAAGAGTCATACAGACCAAGAGCAGGTGGAAGTCGTATAGTCACTAGAGCGGAGATACATACACAACCTAAAAACCCAAACCAAAGATCTGAAATTTTTAACGATTCACAAAACAAACAGGAGAGAGGAAGAGAGAAAGATGGGGAAGACAAACAGGATACAGAGAGGAATAGACAGAGAAAGCAGACAGAGGTGGAAATAGAAGAAAAAGAGGAAGATGTACAGCGTGATCAGGCGAGAACGTCGGAGAGAGGAAAAGGTGACAGAACTATACCAGAAGAATTAAGGAGGTTAAGAAATGTACGAGATAACTCAAAGAGCGAAGAGGACTATCCGCTCATGGAATATGTACAGAGATTGCAAGAGAGAGAAAATAGATTAGCAGAGCAAGAGAAACAATTACGTCAGATGCAGGAAGCGGAGAGGCAACAAGAAAATCAGCAGGAAGAAGAGGAGATGGAACACAATACACAAACAGACGATCAGGAGGACAGGACAAGAGACATTAGACGTGGGAAGAAGAGATATTATACGTCATCCGACGATTCGTCAGAATACAATATGCCACTCGCGAAGATAAGAAATACAGCACAAATGCAAGTACGTCCGAAGTGGAGAGGCAGACACAGGGAAATACAAGAGGACGATAGACCGACACGAGGAAAGGGTCGGAAAACGATTAATTATGTACAAAATAGGAGCAGACAGAGAAGGACTCCAGAAGAGGTATCGATGTCAAGTGACTCAGACAGTACGTCGTCTGAGGAGAGTGACGAGCGTCACAGACATAGCAAACGGAGATTCCATAGAAGAGAGATAGTGGAAGGGAGTACACAAAAGATGAAGAGATGTTGGTCGTCTTCAGACAATTCATCAGATTATAGAAGACGCCTCGAAAAGTTGAGACAAGTAGAACAGGTGGATGTGAGATCGAAGAGTAGAGATACTATGGAGGCAAGTAGGGAGACGGGTCGAAGAGAATACCGACCCAAGACTAGAGCCAGCAAGGAAAATAGGAGAGATAATGGTATAGAAAGAAGAGGTAAATCAGATCGAGGGGATTTCCGATCTAAGAGCAGAGATAGGCTGGGACATGGAAGGGATGATAGAAGAAGGAATACGGATCGAAGATATTACCGATCCAACAGTCGAGAAGCTGAGGAGGAGGAGACAAACAGAAGCAGTAGTAGAAGTAGAGAAACTACTAAGGATCGAAGGAGATACCGATCTAGTAGTAGAGAGGAGTCAAAGACGAGAAATAAGGATGGAGAAGGTACAAGTAGGGGTCGAGGTAGCGACAAATTAAAGAGTACAGAAACTGAAAGAAACTCAGAGAGCACGAAAAAGGAAGAAATGGAACATAGAGAAAAATCAATGCAAACGATTGAAGGAGTAAGGAGTGGAGAGATTGAGAGAAGTTGTGGAGATGCGGGACAGAGAGAAGCAGAGAACAAGCAAAGTGTCGAGGAAGTCACAAGAGGGCAGGAAACTCAAGATATAGATAAACAGATAGCGTTGGAGACGCTCAGAACCAAGGAAGCCACAATGATGAAGATATTAGAGTTTATGAGTAAGTAAGGAGTGAGGAGGAGGAGGCTATGTGAGCAAAGGCATAGCATGACGTATACGGTATAAGATGGCGGCGGTTGCTAGTCTTAAAGAGACAAGTATGATTGGTCTATACCTCACATATGAGGTAAACTGAGTACACCTGACCAATAGGGTACTGCAGTATAGGAGGAGATGAGTAAGAGAGAGGTAAGAGGTAGATTTGAAGCCATGGTAGTATGGGCGAAATTAAAGGAAAAGCCGTGGTGACGACGGTAGGAATTATGAAGATAGAGATATGGAGAAATAAGTGATGGGGAGAAATATTTGGAGATGAATAGAGAGTATAATTGAGAAATTGGAGAGCACAGTCCAATGAAGGAACAAGAGGTAGAGGAGATAAATGGGAGAAGGAGAGAAGTAGAAAATTGCAGCGGGAGTCTAGTTGTGGGCAAACTAGATGCAATCAGTTTACACTGAACATATTAAGAAGCTGAGTAGATCTTAATGATAGACTACTGCATCAGAGAGAGAATAAGTAAGACTCGAGTGTAGGAAGGTCAGAGCAGAGGCCATGGGAGGTTGGCGATAATAGTAGAGAAAGAAAAGACATGGATAATGTCAGAAGAGATGAGGGGAATGAAAATGGTGAAAATAAACTAGGAGAAAAAAAAGGGTGGAATATGGGAGAATTGAGAAGCTTGGAGTATAGGAGTAATTACGAAGACAGTAGAACGGTGGCAAAAGGTTGGAGATCGGAGAAGTCATAGGGGGATGACAGACAAGAGTATTTAGGGATACTGTTCCAGATGTAACGAATATAGTGGATAAGGGAGGAAGAGATGGCAGAGATAATGAGTTTTGCGAAATCATAGAGATATAACAGAGAGATACATGGAGGGTACACATAAGTATGTTGGGAGAAGCCATGTGTAAAGGGCAGAGGTATAGAGAAAGGTTCATCAGAAAGCAAAATGTAACGAACATATAACAGAGAAATTATAAGTGAGACGACAAGAGGTGAATGTGAGTTCTGGACTGAACTAATATAGTAAGAGAAGGTTTACGAAAAAGGGCAGAATGTTATGAGGAACAAAAGAGTAGGGAAGAAAGAGATTGAAATACACGAATACGGAAAGCAGGACAGATGAGTGCACAGGCACGTGGAGATAAAGAAATAGAAAGAAGATTAAAAGAGTTAGGAATAGATAGACGATACGGAAACGCAAGTAGTTCGTATTAGGGGACCACATAAGGTATTGTTAGGTCCAAAAGATAGGTGGAAGTTTAGCCAGAGGGGATAGCAAGAATAAAGAATCAGTGACACCATGATGTTTAAATGGGTCACAAACGATTGTATATATTATAAAGTGTAACAGGCAGTTACATTATATTGTGTGAAAACATGTTAACTACAGAAAAAGTAAATAAGAAAGTGAGTACGGGTAGGATGATGTTCGGTAGGTCATGATGGAAATGACTTACAATGGTAGACACATAGATTTGGATATGACAGCTTATGTAAAAACAATGCTGAGCTCAGAAACAAAGTAGGGAATGGTGAGGTTTAGAGTGAAAATGGAGTGTGAAAGATATAATAAATTGTGGATGAAAGAAGTGTACAAGGTATAAATAGGTCACAGTTAGTAGTGATTACAGATTATCTTTGGTGGCCAGCTTCATATGGTTACAATATGATGAGGTAGTAGAATGATGATATACTTTTGATTTAAGTGTTTATGTATAGTAGTACTGGTCAAGGAAGTAGACATATTGAGTTTAGGGTAGAGGTAGGTGTAGTAATTAAGGGGAGAGAAAAATTTGTCCTCAGGGACAAATCTTTTTTTAGGATAGGGGAGGTAATGTGATAGGAAAGGGAAAGAACTGAGATATGACTAAGTAAGAATAATTTATGAGTAGTAAGACTTAGCTCTGACGTCACCGGAGCACGAGAAATAAGTGAAGGAAGGGAAGAGCAGAGATCACTCTTCAATGGTCGTCAGCTGAGAGCGGGTTAGAAATTAGACTAACAGTAACGACCATCTACCATGTTATGAACAGCTGAAGTGCCATGTTACTTATGGTACTGCTGCAGTGTGCAGAGAAGAGAAGAAGACTGATGCAAGATATTTCCAGAACAAATAGTTTTTCATGTCGAGCGGTGTCCAGCAAATAACGCCAGCAGTTCATCCTGGTATGTAAACACTCGCATATTTAACGAGCGTGGATAGACAAAGAAAAGTGTTAGAACTGTAGTCCAGTGTCGGACGTGTAGACAATTTACTAGGAACAGTTTATAGCTAAGAATAAGTTACCAGCACTGGAGGTTTACCCAGACAATACTTCGAAGTTTACTTTAATAGATTGAGAACAGCCCATTAATCAGTGATGTGTAGTAGTGATGGGTGGATAGAATAACAAAGAAGACAGCAGAGATCCTGAGCTAATCAAGAGATATAATAACATTAGTTCCTGACCAGTGCAGTACATGATGTAGGAGTGTTATCATTGAAGTCTCATATATATATATTTATTGATAATCAGGCTCGGAGGTAGCCAAGTTGTGAATATGTTCCTTGACAACTAATAAAGAACTTTGGTTGTCAGCTCTGAGTCGTCAAGTCCTTTCAAGTATTATAATTGGCAGATAATTTAATCGCATTCAGCAGTCATAGGAACAAGGTAGGCCACAAAGGTACGGCGCTTACAATTACGGCCTGTGAACATAAGACAAGGACATTATGGTCATCATTAAGTTGAGAACATACACAAGGGTCAACATAACAACAATCACACAAGGAAAAGAATCTGGGTTGAGAATCAAATGAAACTATCACAGTAATACAAAATAACAAATCATCCACAGCGGCACACAAATGACTGCTTTACCAAACACCATGAGACAAAATAGTTTCATTTTAACAATGACAGAGGAATTGACAGTGTATATGGTTTATTTTCACTTTTTGTGTGCTTTTTCTAAATGTGCCAACAAATTTCCAATTCTGATAAAAACTCAATGATCAGAAGCAATTGAAATTGTCCTACATTATGTAAAAATATACGTATTTTAACAAGAAAGTGGTTTTAGGAGTTCTACTACCTTAAAATGATATTTCAAATTTGTTAAGCGCCCCCTCCCTTACATGAATCAAACATAGCTCTGCCTTGACTAAAATCTCGTAACTTTTGGAGTCGGAGCAGGGATATTTCTTATAGACTCCTACTTCGATTCCACTAAAACATGACCGATTCCACGACTTCGACTCCGACTCCACATCCCTGATTCCTATACTGATATTCTGAATAGTGGACGTTTGAGTAGTGGTGACATTTGATAAGTCACTGCACCAGCTTTTTGACGTTGTGCTTAATTTTCTCTGTGAAGTCTACCACTTTCCGTAAAACTTCTTCGTAGGTATTTGAATTTTTGAACCTGTTTTAACCCGACATTGTTGACTTGTACGTTAAAATGGGTCTAGTAATATGGTAATGTTCATAGTTTCTGTACTGGGAGTGGTGATCTTCATGTTGTATCTGCAACAGATGAATTTTCCGTTTGTTTTCATCTTTATGACTTTGATCATGTGCAAACAGCGCTTGTTTCAGTGGGATGCAATCTTCATTTTCCGAATTTACGTCGTTTTTTTCTTTTGAGTACTAAGCCAAAGAAACTGCCGTAGCAAACTGAGTCATGGCCAGGTTGATATCAACTATTGATGTAAACATCTTAGATAACATTTTTAAAGAGGAAAATACCTGACGCGATGTGTCATAAATAAAGCAGTGCTGCCAAGTTAGAACGAGGGATGCTACTAAACATTGTCGTTAAGGTAGTCAGCGTAACACTGGCAATAACATTGTGTTGCTTTCTCTATCCAGCTCTTCTTAGTCTTGTTTTAAAAAAATGGTTCTGTAATTCTTTTTTGTTGTTTTGAAAGTGGCGTGATTGTATTCACTGAATTGTGATGATGATGATGATGATGATGATGATGATGATGATGATGATGATGATGATGATGATGATGATGATGGTGATATGAATAAAAAATGTAAAGGTAGTCCCATAGCAGATATTGCCGTAGGGAAGTGAACTGCTAGAGACTTCACTATTCTAGGTCCAGCATTGTGAGGTGAGGGTGACTGGTTTCCTTCCTCGCTGCTATTTCCTTCCTTAACTCAAGAGCGAAGTTAGGTACCCATTTACGGCTTGATGGACTAGAGCGACCTCGGCAACTTTGCCGCGAGAAGCCAGCGCTATAACCATTGTGCCAATCGAACGCTCAGTGACGTCATTATTGCTATGATAATGATGACGAAGAGGATTATCAAAATAAAGAGAATGATGATTAATTATAATGATGACTCTGGTGATAATGATGATTTTGGTGATAATGATGATTTTGGTGATAATGATGTTGAATATGATGATATTAGTGAAAGTGGTAATGATGGTTGTGGGGGTAGTGGGGATGGTTGTGATGGTGGTAGGGGTGGTGGTGGTGGTGATCGTGGTGGGGATGATGATGATAATCCATAACCCAAAGATATTTTGTACCCCTAGACTTCGCTACCTACCACTGCGTTTTCAAACAGCCCCGTCGCCATGACTATACAGGTAACCTTCTCCTGCCAGACCATGTGCCAGAAAGATACCAGACTTTTGTTACTGGGACCTGTGGTTAGAAAAAAAAAGTGGTATTTGATCCATCACTCATCTACACTTACAATTATGGCTGTCTCACTGCGGGGTATGGGAGTGGACAGGGAAGTACGCTTCTTTCTATTGAAACAGAGAAAACGAATGTGAGCACAGGCACGGATAAGTAGAAGACATAATACTGATATGCAGACAGACTGGCAGAGAGACAGACAGACTGACAGACAGGCAGACTGACAGAGAGATAGGCAGGCAGGCAGACAGGCAAATAGATGGGGGACAAACTGAGGACAGACAGACAGACGAAAAGACAGCATGACGGACAGTCGGACTAACAGACAGACTGACTGACGGACAGGCAAATAGACTGAGACAGATAGGCAGGCAGACAAAAAGACAGGCAGGTAGGCAGGCAGATAAGATAGACAGACAGGCAGGCAGACAGGTAAGCAGACAGGCAGGTAGGTAGGCAGGCAGATAAGCAGGTAGGCAGGCAGGTAGGTAAGTACGCAGGCAGGTAGGTAGGTAGGTAATCAGGTAGGTAAAAAGGGAGGTAGATAGGAAGAGAGGTAGGTAAGTAAGTGAGCTGGCAGGCGGGTAGACAGGTAGGCAGGCAGCTACATAGATGGGTGGGTGGCTATGGATTGGGTTTTGGGGGTTTCTTTAAGGACCATCTTCATTGCACACGTACAACTCCCTCGGTGCTCCGAATTCTTCCTTAGATCACTCAAGGAGGATCTCAGAATAGTGCACCAACGCCGTAGCCCCGGCCAGGATCCCAATGTTTGTATACAGGAATTACACAATCTATAAATATTCATATGGCTTTAGATGGATGGATGGATGGATGGACGGGTTGGTAGATGGATGGATGGATGGATGGATGGGTGGGTTGGTGGATGGATGGATGGATGGATGGATAGACGGGTAGGTAGCTAGGTAAGTTGAAAGATAGGCAGGTGAATTGGTCGATGGGGATACATGGGTAGGAATGGATTAATGGAATGTGGGCGGGCGGACTTAAGTAATCTTTTTTGTTTTCATCGCTCAAACAAATCTGCCAACTTTAAAACAAAAATTTTTTAACCCATCAATTGATATATGTAAACATCTTAAGCACTCGTTAACGCACTCAACAGGACATGTGAACATCTGTCACTAGCCACACACTGGGACATATGATTTTCTCTCATCTCTCGCACACTGATACCCTCCATTACCGTTCTTGCTGTCTCCGCCTCACACAAGTTCTCCCACACTCTTACTCTCTCTAGGACTGGTTCTCTTCCACACAGTCGAATATCGCGAGGGCAGACACTGAGAGATAGCCCTCACAATAATTTCTCCTAACTTATCATTAGACCTGATGCCAACAAGCTAGAGGTAGAACAAATGTGAAGGTTTTTATCGCTCTAGGGTCCAGGTCACAAACTTTGGCAGAATTAAAGGCACAGGGGCTTTCTGTAATATGCGTCGGCTTTAATTTAGTGGCCATTTTTAGTTATGTCAAGTGCGGTAAATTAAAGATGTCTATTCAAAGAGCCAAGCTAGATTCACTTGTATTTGGGGTTTTCCCGGGTTTTTTTTTTTTAAGCCATTCGAGTGTAACACGCACGCTATTACTCCTGTTTGACAAAAATTTGTGTTTGAAATTTAACGATGGCATTTAGAATGGATGTTATTTTGTCTTTCTATCTTTAGGCACATGTCTTCCCCAGTCATTGGCAGCTTCCACTGCTGCTTAATTTTCTGTTTCTTAGTGACTTCGTCAAAGAAGTGAACTTTATGTATCACGTTTTTTAAAAGGTGTCCGTATATTCCCAACAGGTTTCGGATGAGAGAAAGAAAAGTAGATCTATTGCTACCTCAAATATGTCGTAGGAGGCGACTAGTACGAGCTTTGCACGAGGCTGGCAATCTCATCATATAAAACAAATTCCTGCAGAAACAACCGCTGCACGCGCACGTGAAAGCGGGATCAGGGAACGGCATTTCAAAGAGCCAATACGAAGGTAAGAAATTATCGTAACTAGCTGTCATCTCTCGTGCATACTGTCGTAAAGTGACATCTGTATGGACAACAGTTCAAATAGCCCACCTTTTATAAATGCAAAACGATAGAGATAAAAGAATATAGGGATAAAATAAGGAAGTTGCGTGAAACGTTGTCTCCTACGCCTGCAAATAGTACTAGATTTTATACCTCGTCATTGAGACACTAACGTAACAGTTTTGAGAAAAACAAGGCTTAGCATTCAGAGCAAGAGTGTAAGAAGAAAACGGGGAAGGAATACGCGAAGGCATAAAAGTGAGAGAGTAAATGCTACAATTTGACACGCGTTTGGTTTTTTTCTGGCCTCGCGAACCGAAAACGATAGTGCATGCCAATGTCGTAGCATGTTGGAAAAACGATGTCGCAAGTTTTGCAGACTCCCTTCGCTCGACACTCAGTTCAATGTATATATCCACGCTGTTGGACGCGACACAGCCCAAAACACACACACACACACTCGTATTTCGGGCTAAAAAGTAGCGATATTGTAACATACGCCAAACGCGTGGTCGCAATTTTGTGACGTACTACAAGGGACGAATACAATGACTTTAATTGGATAATAGAAGAGCAAAGTGTTACTGTATCTTACCGTAGATAGGAAAATATGTTATTTGAAGAATTGAAGAAGAAAAACGATAATAGTAAATATAATCAATAAACGTATAAAAATATAAGCACTGTGTGAGAGACAGCAACGGGATCAATAATTATTTATCAGAATTTGAACCACTCAATAAATAAAGGAGATATTGACAGAAAACAGATGGACTAACAGACTACATCTTTCTCAGCTTGAAAGATATTGGGAAAGGGTAGGGTAGTCCAAGATTTGAAAATTGAGTTCAGTTTTGAAAAAAAAGGACGCTAGAAGCCACACAGTCCCTGATTGGCTGGCGTCTAATATACTACGAGAGTGATAAAAACCATTTGGAAACGGCGTTCGTCGCCACTTGAGAAAAATTTTACTACAATAAAGTTGTTCTAAAAGCAAGATAATAGTACTATCTTGTCTGTGCTGATCTGCACCAGCAAGCGATCTGGATTTGACCATATTTATCGCAATTAAACTTATTAGTAGGAATTTTATTGATGCGGTAAGAAATAAAACCTTTGTATCATTATTATTATTATTATTATTAAGATGTATGTATTATTGAATATATATATGAAACTTATGTGGGAAGAAGTTTATCTAGAGGGACGCCAACATCAAACTTTGTGTTGTTTCACAGAGTTGTTAGGAAATATATTAACATGTTGTTGAAAAGCCAGTCAGGCTTTCTGACACTTTGAGAGAAAGTAAAATTAAATATTAATGGGGAAATTGTTGTACAGTATTATGACATAAGACCAGGAAAACCACTGGCCGTCGTCTTCAGCAAGTCACCGTGATTGTACATGACTTGATATTATTAACTTAAATTGTTTCCTTTGTCAAGGAAAGTGTCAAACTATAGTTTGAAGTTTATTTGACCATAAATGGGGTAACAAACCAATTAAGAACGCTAACTAATTGTTTAGTTACCATGCTGAGTCTGAATATGATTGAAAATGTTTATTAGTTAGGGAAAGAGAGAGTATATCAGAGGCTGAGTAGGAAGCATTTATATCGTTTCAGGGTTTCATCTATGACTCAAAGTAAGCCCAGGTAAACCTATACCTGTATATATCTCTGCATCTAAAGACTCGAGGCAGTATCGACTGTGGGCCTCCTTGTTTATATTTCAAGAGCAGAATCCTGACTTGGCAGTGGAAGCTGGTGATGTGAACATAAGTCATCCTGCATACCAGAGGATACTAAGTTAAGAAATCGTCTCCGGGCACTTGATATATCAAACTCAACTACTCTCATTTCCTAAATGTGTATTAGATAATTCAGATTATGATGAAGACAGACGTTTGTTCAATCAATACCCATTCATAGGAGCAAGAGTAAATTGACACTGTTCCAGATTGACATATTTAATTAAAGTTGGGAAAAATAATATACTCAGTTATAAATTGAATCAATTTTATGTAAATACTTTGAATTATCATTTTGAGTTTCAATATTCCAGTGTACACAAAATTGTGATACTGGAACAATAAATTGTAAAAAAGATTTCACATTTTAAACTTAACTCTGGGTGTTGTTAATTACTTTTCATAGAGTTCTTAGGTGTATTTGTTGTCATTTTATTACAGCACATTTTACATTACCCTAGACACTAGCCAGATAACAGACATACACCATTACTATACTTAGGATAAAATACGTCGCAGGTTGAGGTCGTAGGGTGGTAGCAGCAAAGTTCCCTGAGCCCACAAACCCTATTATCTATTAGACTCAGGGGCCTTCACAGCTTGACCTCACATCTGCAGAAATTCACATTTTACCAGTTAACATCAAATCCACCACACATACCAGACGCAGGATACAGCTAATTTCAGCATCTGGATGCTTCCATCTCTATAATTCATACTTTAAAGTGCCCTCCAAATCATGATGGGGCACCACACCAAACACATTGATAGCTAGATACCCAAAGACGTGATATGTACGTATAATAACTATGAACACAACCAACAACAATAATATTGCTTTTTTCCTTCAGAGACCCTCGAGACCTACATGTGGTCATAACTCTAGGTATCATCTGTATACAAGTTTTCATAAGTATATGTTCGGAATGTAAGCTTGGTAGTTCATGAATCAATGCTTCTTATATTTTCAGACAGAGAACGGGGGCACAAGTGGATCATGACCAAAACTGTATACACAGAAGCTGTCTTAGCATCAGAGATGAGAAAACGTCATGTAATGCAGATCAAATAGATATGTAAGATAGATAGGAAAGGACACTTAAGACAGGAGGATTAGGACGTGTCAGATAGATAGAAAAGGACATGTAAGATAGATAGAAAGAACATGTAATATAGAAAGGGCATGCAAGATAGAAAAACGACACGAAAGATAGAACAAGACAAGAGCTTGTAAGATATAAATGAGCATGTAAGATTGTGACGCCAGTCTTAATTCATTCGTTAATTTTACCTGTGACATCTATTCCACACTCCTCTATGTCAGTATTCACCGGTCATTATTTTACTTATCGCCTTCATTGCCGTTAATTATCTTATCCTCGAGTTGACACTCCCAAAACGAAAACCACAATGTATTTTATACCAGCTTGCCACATTCCTGACATGTTTATCTTTTCTTTGTGGACAGTCGGCGTTTGGTTAAGGTGAGGGGCAATACCACATTGACCCCTGTTTGTTCTCCGGTCGCTTGTTTACTCAAGACGCAGGCAGTAGACGTATCTTGATAGAAACGAATTAAGCTGACTATCCCTCCATTAGGGTTGCGTAATTTTTTCCGCTCATCTGGTGGATGAGACTGTAAGACAAATGGTCCGATTAACAATGACTGGTAGTTTTAAGATAACACGTGCCTAATTTTGCCCACTCTTAAGTCTGTCCTGATTATAACATTATTAGAGAATTAGGGCAGGTGAACTGATATAATTGTTTCCTGTAAGACGTCTTGCTTTAACCAACAGAGATGGGAAGAAGAGATAACAACCTTGAGGAGGGGCAAGACAGATTATATAATTGATTCCGGTGAAGGTAGCAATTAGTTGCACTATGGTCATGCCAATAATTATCATGATGATGGGTATGGAACATTTTACTGGAAATAAGACGAATTACCTTGTGGTTGGCTTAAAATTAGAAAATAAACTAGATTAAACTGTGATTGAGTTCGACCCAAGAGAACCTCGCGAGGTTGAGTTTTGCGGGGGCAGAATTTAAACTTTAAAACCCTGAGGTTCTCAAGATCCTCCACTGCATTTTCCGTCTTCGTCAAAGACACCAGACGCCAGGAATAGGGGTAGTCATAAGGATGCCATTACAGGACTGGCCAAAGTTATCAGAAGTGACTTATAAAATTAAAATTATTAAAACTTCTTTTATATTACTTAGAGCCACAAGTTCGAGGAAATCCTCCTCATGTGTTAAAAGTTAGGAATGCACTTTAATAAGTAACCTTAGCCTGCTGGGGAAAGATTGCATCGTAAACAGTTGCAGGACATACTACGGCCAATCTGAGCATCAAAGTCTTGATAAATTAAGCCTTCAAATTCCAGTAAGTTGTTCATTTTAAATGTGCCTTTACATGTATGAAATGCTCATTTTTGTAAATATGTGTATGCTGTTGGCAGCTTCATCATGTAAAATAAATTGCCACATTACGCACCACTGCTTCGTGCGCGATTCCTTGCAAAGAACTAGTAGCAGAGGTAGCCTCAGGCTTCATGCGGAGCAGAAAGAAGATGATGATGATACCATAATGTATATTTCAGATGTAAGTACTCTATTTTCAGCTTGATTTATATATAGTTATGAGTCTTGGGCATTCTTCCGCTCTCCGAACCAACTTTCATCCGACTCGAGGGTCTGAGATTGTATGCTCATGGGCATCGGTTAAAATTCAGAGGAAGATAAAATGGTGGAAGAAAGCGGAGGTCGACTGATGCTTACATCAGGAGACATAAGACTTAAGAGAAGTACTATTTTCTCTTTCTCTCAGTTTCTTTTACTTGTTACCAGAATTCAACGGTGGACATCACCCAGAAGAGACGGGTCTAGGGGACACTCGATGCGGAGACTTTTTGGAAGTTACTCCTGCACAGCAGCAAACGTGCTGCAACAAGCCATTCGACTCCTGACTTGAGACAGAACAGTCTACACTTCAATGGGAACCAACAATGACTGAACCAGAATTCAACGACAAATCACTGTCACCACCTGGCCAGTTATCTACAAAGTACTGGCAAAGTATATAGACTCATTAAATCTCATCATATAGTAGTATCTTCCTAGGAAGGTACACAATCAATGAACTATTTTTTCTTCACAAATCAACTTTATTCATTTTAACCCTGTTGATCAAATATTTCATAAATACATCGCTTGTATCTATGCAAATATAAATCCTTAGTTGGAGTTAATAATTTGGTAGAGTAAATGTGATGTATGTAACCTTTATGACGCATTTAAAAAAAAATACTTGTATGCAGAGCTAACACTACAATTAATATGTTACGGAATTACCTTCAGCTGGGGTCTCAATAAATACGAATCTAGTGTTACTTCGTGACACATTTATTTTTTCTCACAAAAGTGGTCGCAGAACACAAAGTTTACAACAAACGTAGAAGACGCAGTTGTTGTACGTGACTGTGACATTATTTTGGGTCGATCTCTGCTTCACTACGGTAGTAATCAGTTACATTTGTTGTACTGACTAATTACATGCTTTTAAATGGTTGGCACCTCTTTCTTTCTCTGCTATGTAGCAGATACTTTGTATTTTCAAACATTCTTTCACTACTGTGACGTAATGAAATAACAAGAGTGGCAGATGTTGATAGTGTAGAAGACTAGACACGTAAATTTGGTCTAGACAGGTATATCCCAGTCTCGGAGAAGAGCACTGGAGTAAGAATGGCACAGGTATAGCTATAGCTGTAAAGAGCACACGTCTGGATGGAATTAGTAAAGATCAAGAGCTCTAGAGTGCTACCGTCACCTAACTATACTGTGACAACAATAATACAGCAAAATATAACTGTCAACAATAAGAAATAGACAAGTCATAAAATTACAATTTACTGAATTATTTATTAATGTACATCTACTTTCTTATTTCTCTTTTGAAAATCGGAAGATTTCAATTACAATGAAAAAATACAAAAATCAACAATATTTATAACTTTTTACATAAAGTTCATGTCTACGTTAATCTTAATGTTTTTTGCCTGCACTGGGTTAACACAGATTGCACTTTTCATCACTACACGGTCTCTTTTGGGATCTCACAGAAGTTTTGGAATATTAACACTTAGGACTTAGCTTTCCAGTCCTGGACAATGTCTGGTAACACACGAGTGTAGTTGGACTACAGCTTCCTGGATCTTATGTTTGGCTAGCCAAGGAATGATGGAGCCAAAACACTTGAACT
Organism: Oreohelix idahoensis; assembly: GCA_024509875.1. Lineage (NCBI taxonomy): Eukaryota > Metazoa > Mollusca > Gastropoda > Stylommatophora > Oreohelicidae > Oreohelix > Oreohelix idahoensis. Next base: position 653,710 of record JAMPIV010013849.1, on the reverse strand, counting down.
CCGTCACACACAGTATACGTTGAGTGGATGGTAGTTTCAGATCAGGCTGTTCCAAATTAGACCACTAAACCCCTTTTAGGATAAATCAGAAGTAGAACTGACTGAAGGCTTGGCAAAAGTTCAACTGCCCGGCGTAACAAATAGGAATGAACTTGCTCAGGTGTTGATCCTTCTCTCTCTCTCTGCCTTCAGATTCGTCTCTCTTCCGAGGTTTTAATTTTTCGTGTGTAACCTGTCTGCCACGATTTCTCTCTATTTATACACAGCCAGCGAGCGAGCGAGAAAGCATCTCACGTCTGCGGCTAAAATGTTCGTTCCAACCGGCTCGCGCAGCGGTTTTGTGTTTTCTTATTTTCTTCCTCCGTTCCGTTCCTTTTATCTTGTGTATAGATCACGTGTGTTGATATCTTACTTTAATTGTACCATCAACAGCTTCTTTCCCTCCAATAATTTCCTCTATTGGGTTTGTCTTAGAGTTTATATAATTTTTCAAAGTGGCTTAACTTGACAAAATATGACGAAGTTGTCTGTTCTCAAGCTTCTATCTTCTTTTTGCAACAACGGTGGAATTAGTTGTTTGAAAGGAAATAAATGTGGACTTCTCCGCCCCTAACGATACTATTATCAACTCTTTCTGATCATTCCTTCTTTTTATATGAATTTTTCCGTTAGCCATCAAAAACAAATATCGCTTCGTTTTATGTAGCACGTACACAGCGCTAGAAAATGATAGAGAGAGGCACTCGCGTCCGCTCGGTTTAAACGTATCACGAACCAAGAATTTGTCTTGCGTATTTTTTTCTCACCACGTGACAACTACTTTTAGTAATAATTCGTCTTGTCTGTTTATCTGACCATCCCTGCTGAGTGAGTAGACAGGTGATGCAATTTTGAACGACAGTCATGTTTTTTAATCGAGGGTATGGCCGACATCAGACTACAGAGTAGCATTAAAATCGGCCAGATCATTTGCTTAATCGCTGATAAGACAGGGTGCGTTCTTCGCCAAGATGGTACCACGCTGAATGTTTGATAGCCACTACGGGGAGATAACGTATTTGTCAGCTCATAGGAATGACATAATCGTTTCCTATACGACTTATTACGAACATATTACTTGAGATAAAAGTAAGATGTTGTATTTGTTAACATTGCAGAGATGGCAATCGGATTTTGTATTACTATATATGGGAGAGGTGACCTCTGCATTACGCGCAGAATTTTTCCTACGTGGAAATATTTTGAATTACCCCACAAGACACGCATGTTTGAAACGAATGGAGCTTTGCTTAGCATCGTAACAAACAAATGCGGGGGAAGACTTCCAATATAACCTGACCTTTTTGCAGTTTTAAGACACTGTGAAAATTCACTCGTGCCAAAAAGACCACCATTCTGCCAGAGTTAGAATCAGATTGTATATATATATCAGATCGGACTTCGTGGAACATCTTGAAGGACGTAAAGAGCTCAGGAAAACCATTTTAAAAAGGAAAACCGCGATCTGAGGAAACTGATAACACGGAGTCATAGTGGGAATTTATTGTTAACATAACAACACCCCAGAAACGTGTAAAAAGGCATCGGCTTGTGCCTCAATTTTATTCCTCTGAACAAACAGTCTGTGAGCCAATATTGGCGTAAGTTATACATTTTACATTCTATATTTTTCATTACTAATATGTGAACTAACATGTATATACTGCCATATAAATATTAGTATGTGAAAATTGCTAGTGGATGTCCAAGTCATTTGAGGCTGGCAACCTCAGCGTATAGAATGATGATTTCATGAACCACCACTGCAAGGGCTGGTGACTGATTTATTGCTAGTTTCTTAAAGAGAACTAAAAGCATATTTAGTCCCAAGTTCCATATGGAGCAGGGAGGGAAAGATGAAAGAAATGATGTACATTCTAATTATAATATTTAAATTTTCAAACCAGGGTAAATGTCTGTGTAAACATATTCAATCTATATTGTGAACATTTTTCAACCAGGGTAGATGTAACTGAAAACATATTCAATCTACATTGTGAACATTTTTCAACCAGTTTACATGTAAATGCAAACATATTCTATCTATAATATTAACCTTTTCATTTGAATGTAAAGTAATTATAAAGCTATTCAATTTAAATGTAAAGAAAGTTTTCTATCGAGGGATTAAGCTTAATTTTCATCGAGGGTAAATTATGAGGTAGATGGGATGGTGGAATAGGAAGATGGGGACACATAAGTATGTGTCGGGAAACTCAATACTCAGAGGGTATTCGTTTCTCTTCTTTTACCATACTAGTTGGTGGTACCAGCTGAGGGTACTAATCTCTGGAACAAAGTGAAGGTAGAAGTGGACTGACGTCGAACTAGACACCATCATCAGAGGGTCTTAGAGTCTCGGGACCAGCTTTGCAGTTACTCCCTGATCTTACTTGGAACGTGCTGCGCCTTTAATCTTTATCAGAGATTGTTGCTGTCATTTTTGACGGAGTCATCTGTCAAGTTATTTGCTTATGTTTTTATCATAAGAATAATTGTGTCTTTACCTGCGATGTCAGGTTGATTAGGGGTTGTCTTCCCTTGTTTATTCATTCATTGTGTTTGACCTTTAGGGTCAAAGGTAGACAGTTCTGGCGTATGCCCATAGGCAGGATTTTTTAAGCGGGAGTGGAGTTAGACTTCCGGCAAGCCGTGAAGTATCCTGGGTTTTCTGAAGGGACCAAGGGTCCATTGTGTTTTTCGGGGAGAATCTTCGAAGTGACTGTGATGGCAGTTTTCCCCAGTGAATCTCTGTGCGTTGGAATGACAGCAGAGTTCCTTATTATGTTCTGTGGATTCGGTTACAGGTAATACCGACTTTTTCCATTACTATGCTTTCGGTGGCAGAACATGTTAGAAGATTGCCTAATCTGTGAACTGCAGCTCACCGATCCTCCATTTCAGAACTTATATGTTGTGCTCAAGGTAGCCATCCAAGACTATTAGTCTTCATACCATCCAGAAATCCAGTGACGAAGATATATTGTGGGAGCCGCAGATTGGCGGCATATTTATGTCCACATAAGCATTACTGCAGGGTTGATGGTAACCTGCTTATCAGAAGTACACAGCTGACGTCAGAACGAGGACTGTGTTTTCGGCTAATGTACTACAGCCTAATACAGTGCAATTGGCGGGGAATGCCAAGTTGCACCTATGTGTCAAAGTGATTAAGGTATCTGACGCGTTTAGTCAGTGATACCAGGGCGACGCCACGAACTGTCATTATTAAAGAACATTGTATTGACCATGCACGAATATTCAAATGTTTACCAGCTTGTTGAATGCCTAATGTATACCTATCGATTTCCGGTCAGCATGACCTTGTTACACTGACTGTTCCTGTTGATACCATGTGTGTTCTCGTCAATAAATGTTTTGAAACGTGCCTGCAGTGTCCAAGCATCCTTGACTACTGCATGTGAGTGTATGGGTTGCAGGGTCTACATATATACGAGCCTAAACACATTCGCGCCTTCATTCGCACCCACACTCAGTTCATCATACGCTCGCACTACACACCTAACAACATGTATACTGTCTTGGGCCAGTGATCACCTCAACAAGAGAAAAAGACAGTTACAGAGATGCGAGAACTTAAGTGACCTATCTGCACAGAACCCCAAAAAACCCAGCGGAATCAGAAACTACTATCTGCAGCTATGTCAAACCTAAAAGCTGCCACGTGACTTCTTACATAAAACACACTACCATCACACGAAGATTAGTATTTTCTGTTAAAGATTATTCCATTTGTTTAACTGTTAAAACTTAGTTGATTATTAAATTTGTTATTTGTAAATATACAAATTTAACGTCGGTTTAATCATTTTGAATGTACTGCATGTTTGTCTCAGTCAATTTACTAACTACACTCTAAACAGATCTATACCATAATAATAAGAATTCCACAGAGTAAATCATGGTGGGGGCTTGAACGAGCGGAAATTAATACTTGCTCAATTCTTCATAAAAGGCGGCGGATCAGATATAAGTTAACAATTGACTTGCCCAATGCAGCGTTGTTCTTGACTTCTGAAATATCTTATGAAAACTACTTTGAGATAGAAGCATAATTATCCTTCTATCTATAACTCTGCCAAGAATACTCTTGTGCGAAGGTAGACACCTTTGAATACCCATATTAGATACTCTTGAGTTTTGGCCACTGTTTGACCACTACTGCAAAGCAGGGGACGCAATTTCGTGACAGTGACATTGTAAAATCCCAGTGAGACTCCCTGAAATATGAGCACCATCCTCCTATTTATATATCTGCCAAGAGTAATCTTCAGCGAAGGTTGCTACCTATGGAAAAAATGCATCCCTTGTACTCCACTGTCGGGGCATTAGTGGTCCACTACTGCCGAGCAAGGGAGACAACCCGTGACAAAGATATTAAATGACACTTAAGATAGAAAAGAGCATGTAAATTATAAATAGAACATGTAAGATATAAATAGGAATAGCAAGATAAAAAAGGACATGTCAGATAGACAAAATTGACATATTAGATAGACAGGAATAAGAATTGTAAAATGAAAAGATGACATGTAAGCAAACAAAATGTCTTTTAATATAGATAAAAGGACACGTAAGATAGAAAAAGGACATGTTAGCAAGTAAGATATAAAAAGGACATGTCATATAAGGAAAGGGCACTCAAGATAAAAAAGAGCATATAAGATATAAAAAGGACATGACAGATAGAGAAAAAGAGACACATGACAGAACATATAAGGTAAAAACGGACATATCAGATAAATAGAAAAGGACATGTAAGATAATAAAGGCCATATATATATATATATGTATCTACATTGTCGTAGATTTATGATAGGCAAATTAAGACACAGATTGGTCCCTTCTGAATAGATTAGAACCTGAGGTGACTCAGTGAGAGATAATAATAGAAATAGATTTTCACGAGTGAGATGGTGGAAACTAGGTAATTCTGTCACTGAGACTCGAGGAGATCCTCTCGCTCAGCCTATCTCTACAACAGAAAAATATTTGTCAGACAGATAACTCAGTTATATAGATGTACTATATATCAACCACTCACCGACACACACATATACGTGACGACAGTTTGATATACAAACGTGAAAACTATAACAATGGAATATAGATATTTTTGGACGAGCTGACCGACACACTTGAATAAGTTTATGTAAATTTTATTATCATAAAGAATTTCACAACACAGTAAATAAAGTTAGACTATCAAATCAATACACAAATAAACATAGGTTAAGGAATCAATAACAGAGTTGACCCATAGGTGTAATCCTTTCCCCTCTGTTGAATCAAGATCCCGTTATAAGAGAAGTTATTCGCCCCAAAGAGTCACAGATTTATACACTATGGACTGGGATTTCTCTCTACCGTAAATAACAGAGGTTTTTCCTGTAATCTACTCTGAAATACATAGCATATGTAATCTTTAAGAAGAAAAACAATCAATGGATATATGGATTACAGAATCAAAGAATTAATCATCCCTGCATTTTCTCGCTCTGACACACTTGTGATCACAAGACATGCTCTCTTACCTAATAGGCACTCTCACCACATCTGGAACAATTGTTTAAGGAACATACAGCCCATCCAATGGTGTGTTTAGGCGAAACAAGCCCCAGCTTCTCCAATGCTAATAAATTCAAATCTTGGGAAGCGCTCGCTTCACTATGGTAAGTAGGATGCTGATAAATGTCACTTCAATTTTTGTCCAGGTAGTAAAATAATTCAGATGTCAAATGTTCACAAAGGTACAGTAGCTTGAAATAATCGGTCGTTACCTCGAGTTGCAGGTAAATAACTCTGTTTAGGATTTATCTTCTTCTCAACACAGTGGTTGTTATACAAGTAATGTCACAGGTTTGATTACGTTAAATGTTTGATTTAGTCGCCACCACGGGCCGACTGTAAAACTGTGATTATTGGAAAAGAACTCTGGAACTCAATGCCAGTTACAATATAAAGTTCAGAAAAAATAGTTCTTTTCGTCTAGTTATTCTCTGCTATACATAAACAGAAACCGCTGGTAGGTTTTGGGCTTGACCCAGATACTGTATAAAAGGAAGAGAAAAAACATAAATACTCAACCCTAATATTATACACTATCCTACGCGTAAATAGAATATGTTCACTACGGTCTTTATACTTAAATTATAAACCGCAAACAAACTTAGAGCTTGTCTTATCGTTTAAAACTCCCGTGAAATTAATTCTAGTCATTAAAAAAATCAATCATCATGAATTAGAAATAAATACATATCTCGTCACCACTCATTATGAATCAGTGCATTTACTTCGTTAGTTAAAATGTTCTCTGACTGGTTACTAGCAATTTAATTAAATTTATTTATAGCGGAATGAGTTTTAACTAGAAATTATAACTTATTCTGCTATCCACTGTAACACAGTAACTTAGAGAATATATAATGACGATTAAACTAGTAAATCACTCTGCATACAATCTAGTGAAGATATAATTCAAACTAACAATTCTATCACTCGACAATACTAGTCATACGAGGCGTGTTCAAATGAAACCCGACCGTGCTGCGCCAAGTGGACATTCGTAGGAGGAGCAAGATGACGTCACGTCTGACGTAATAAGCACATACGAATGTACAAGTGTGTAAGTGTTCATTCTCCTAGTATTCATTGGTTATGCTGCAGTTAAAATAATGGCCGGTGTGATAAGGAATCCGTCCAAGGTCGATCACCATAAGGAAGAACGCATTGGGTGGAGTTTGAACCACCTGCTGCGTTACGAAGAGGAGGGTGATGCATTTCTGTTGCGCAAAGTGGCAGGCAATGAGTCGTGGTGCCACCACTTTGAGCCGTGCAGCAAATCAGCGAGCATGCAATGGAAACATCCCGGATCACCAAAACCCAAAAAATTCAAGTCACAGATTTCCACCGGTAAGGTTATTCTGACCGCATTTTTTGACCATGAAGGGCTTCTATTGGTAGACTTTAAAGAGCCTGGCGTGAACATCAATGTCATCCGCTACAAAGACACACTAGACAACCTGCATACAGCCATCAAGAATAAACGACCCGGCATGCTTTCGCGTGGTGTGATTCTGTTGCACGACAATGCTCGTCCACATGTTGCGAACATTTTGCAGGAAGTGTTAGGAAGGAAAAGGTGGGAAGTTCTGCCACACCCAGCCTACAGCCCCGATCTGTCACCATGTGACTTTCATTTGTTCGGACCCTTAAAAAAATCTCTAAAGGGACAACGATTCGACTCCGATGCAGACGTCAAGGCCTCGGTGACCAAATGGTTCAATAAGCAACCAAAGTCATCTTTCTCGGACGGCATCCGCCGTCTACCCAAGCAGTGAGATGCGTGTCTGAATGCCTGTGGTGACTATTTCTAAAGAACCCCAGTGAGTACTTGCTTCATAACAATTGCTGTATTTAATTCTACTACCCCTGCTGATGTACCTTACATATATTTGTTTTAAAGCCACTGGGACGGGTTTCATTTGAACACACCTCGTATATATATTTTTACCTTCGCACAAACTTCTAAGATTTCCTCCACGAGAAACTAAGACTCTACTATTACGGTGATTCTAGAACTCGCGCTAGTTGTCAGTCTAAAGCTGTGGCATTACTGAATGAATGAAGTCTAAACTGCTGGGGTATAAATAACTGGCAAAGAATCAAAGGGAAAGTTGTAACTAGCAGACTTTTTCCAGATGTTGGCACCTTTTGGAAAATCTACATAAATTCTATCTCATTCTGCGAATCAAACAACTTTTATCGCACCAATGCCGAAGCCAGGTCTATATTAAGATCTAGATGAAATAGAATCTACATCTATTATCGCCTCACTCTCGCCATCTGCAGAAGTGGTCGTAAATGAATTATATCGAGAGTATTTGATATGGCGGTTCGCATCTTGTAAATTAACTTACAACGAACGAATCCAGGCAAAGTAAATAGACAAATTGTCTCCCCTTTCCATCACCGACTGATCTCATTACGGCGATTTTTATGATCGCTCCCGAGAAAATTACAGGTGAGCGGGACCAGGTCTGCTCGCTAGCCTGCATCAAAGAGAATGCAATTAAATGCTACCAGCCATAAACTGCTTGCTAAATTATAAGAAAGACAGAGGTTTGAATATGTGAGGGTTAAATTCCCACAGGCGTAGGTGACAGAGAAGGTAGAAAAGAAAAATGAAGATAAAGAAAAAGATACATGAAATCACTTAATCATAATCTACCATATATATATATATACAGGGTGTCCATAAAAGATTGTACACTTTTCAAAAAATATATTCTCGGCGCCATGACGTGGTACGAGGACGCTTTCTATCACAAAAGTAAGATAATATCTGCAAATTTTTAAGCATACCTTACAAAGACTAAAAAAACTGCGCATGCGCGCAGCGGGTATTTCAAGTTAAACTTTCGCAGTTTAGTTGCAATCGGTAATTGTTACATGTCTCTCAACACACTGGTCAAGTAGGTGAAAAAAAAAGAAATCGGTACATTCTTTTTGAGTCTTTGTAAGGTATGCTTAAAAACTTGCAGAGATTACACAGCCCTACAAAAAAAATTTTTTTTTGGTGCCAAACATTTTACTCTTGATTGTACATAAATGAGGCCTGCTCAATCGAAATATCACATTTACTTGTCTGTAGCAACTCTAGTTTTTGAGATACAGACATTTTTGTATTTCATTAATACAGGGTGACCCAAAAAAAAAACGGGCCCGCGCGCGCACTTTTTGTGCCTTCACACTAGGTCAGATGGCCGTCTGTTTAATCTTTCAAGGCTGAAGGCAAAAACAAAAATCAGAAGGGTCACTATAAGAGACTTGTTGTTCGCTGATGATGCTGCAGTCGTCACTCAAAGCCAACAGGAGCTTCAGAGCTTGATGAATCGCTTCACTAAAGCATGCAAGGACTTTGGCCTCACAATAAGTCTAAAGAAAACGAATGTGCTGAGTCAGGATGTGGGTGCTGCACCAGTTATCACTATCGATAACTATGAATTGGCAGTGGTGCACCACTTCACATACCTAGGGTCTATCATCAATGACAAACTCTCACTGGATACAGAAATCGACAGCCGCATTGGCAAAGCTGCAGCTACCTTTGCCCGCCTCACATCGCGTGTTTGGGGAAACTCTAAACTCACAATGAAGACCAAAGCTGCGGTATATAATGCCGGCGTCACCAGCACACTCCTATATGGCAGCGAGACCTGGACGACCTATGCTAAGCAAGAAAGAAGGCTCAATACCTTCCATTTGCGGTGTCTACGCTGCATCCTCGGCATCTCGTGGAAAGATAAAGTGACAAATGTCAAGGTGTTGTCACGTGCTGGCCTTCAAAGTATGTATACGCTTCTTAGACAGCGCAGACTTCGCTGGCTTGGCCATGTTCGCCGCATGGAAGATGGTCGCATCCCAAAAGATATCTTCTACGGACAATTAGCAGATGGCAAGAGAACAGTTGGGCGACCACAGCTGAGGTTCAAAGATGTGTGCAAGAGAGATATGAGGGCACTGGACATGGATCCAGCAACATGGAGGATGAAGCTGCCGATCGCACTAAGTGGCGATGCTATTTACGGCGCCACCTCAGATTGGGCGAAGAGAGGCTCACACAAGAAGCAGAGGTGAGGAGAAAACGTCGAAAGGAGCACCAGGAAAATAAGCAGCTGAGGGCTGTCACCTCAGGGGCGCATTCCCATAGTCAGTTATGACTGAAGGGGCTATTATTATTATAATAAACGATCCAAATTTTATTGATTCCATGAACAAAACAGAGTCCACAGCCTGGTCATCATTTATTTTAGTTGTGCAAAACTTTCTGGGTAACTTTAAAGCAGACAATTATTCTGAATTAGTTGGAAACATGCTGTCGAGTTTTTGTGAACTTGGATGCAACATGAGCATGAAATTGCACTACCTCCATAACCATTTACATTTATTTCCGGAGAATCTTGGCGACTTTAGTGAGGAGCAAGGTGAAAGATTTCACCAAGATATAAAAACAATGGAAGAGAGATACCAGGGACTTTGGGATGCCCACATGATGGCAGATTACTGTTGGACCCTTAAGCGTGATTGTCCGGGCATATCACATTCCAGAAAGTCCTCGAAAAGATCCTTTTTGCGTGTTGACTAAACAAGTGCTAGTGGTAAAGTTTTATTACATTTTTGGTAATATATGCACAGTAATTACATATAATATGAATGCAGACTTAAGTCAAAATGTCACTGATAGCACCTAACTCTAGGATTGTACATAACAATTGCCCTGCTAATATGGTCAATCTTAGTTATCTCAAAAACTAGAGCTGGTAGAAAAAATCTGATTACATTTTTGGAATCAGCAACCCAAAATTACGCAAGAACAGCTATAAAGTTTAAGGCACCAAAATGTGTGTATACCAGTGTTATCTTACTTTTGTGACAGAAAGCATCCTTGTACCACATCATGGGGCTGAGAATAAATTTTTTGAAAAGGGTACAATCTTTTATGGACACCCTGTATATATATATATCAGGGTATGTAAGATGGATATGATAGTACATGTAAGATAAATATAAAAGGATGTGTATGACATATATAAAAGGACATGTAATAGCAATAAGAAAAGGACACGTAAGAAAGATCTAAAAAGGACATGTAAGATATGTTGAAAAGGACGTGTAAAATAGAAAAAGGACATTGAGATAGATCAAATGGAAAAATACATGTAAGATAGATAGAGAAGGGTTGTAAGATAAATGGGAAACAATACGGCAGAGACTTTACCTTGGCTGGCGATGTATTCCTTCGGTTCCGTGTAGCCCTGTTCGAAAAGATAACAGTATAATCTTTAACAATATAAGACAAATATCAGCGAAAAGGATTGAGAAAGGGGAAGAAAAATAAAACTAACCCCTACATAATGCTTACAGATGTAATCAGGCTGCAACAGATATAGCAATCCTCCGCTTAGCGCTCGTTATTCGTTCCTGAAATATCGAGCGCTAACAGAAAAAGCGCTAAACGAAAATTGATTTCCAGTGAGACTTAATAGAAAACAAATTAATTCGTTCCCAAGGTCGAGAAAGCTGTATACAAATTATGTAAAAGTGATGCACAATAAAAACTAAATAATTAACAACATTTATTAGCTACATATAATTGTCAAACTTATTGAACACAAGCAAAATATTATGTGTGTACTGCACAAACAGAAAATATTAAAAACTAGTGTAAAAGACCGTTATAAGACGGGAATTAAATTCAAAAGCACCAATACCTAACGGCAATTTTACTTATTCAAAAGTATTTTTAAAAAAAACGAAATATATGTTTTGCATCTGATGTTCAAAGTCTGAACATGACAGACGAGCATCTTGATTTTCCGTTGTTGTAATCTGGTACAACTTAAATCATGGATCTCCGCATCTTCCTGTGTCTAGTTCATGTTCTGTTTATCAGTCGTGTTGTTGACTTTTTTCCATACAGTATAATCAAATTGTTCAGTGCCTTCTACAAATTGTTAACCAAACTTGAATAACGCAATTGTTTTTGTGCCCATGTCCCAGAAAATGTCTCCCTTTCTTCCCCCGTTCCTGCCAAACCTCACACTCACCAATATACAGTAATATATATTAACACCATTCGGTTCTTGTGCGTTTATTCACCGGTTAAATCAAATTCTGGAAATTTATTACCAAAACTGAGAACCGTACTTTTTTCTTGACTGAAAAATGTTGATTTCACATTGTGATTTGGGAGGCAAGTTAAAAAAAAAAAAAAGCGTTTCTCTTGCATTCATAGTTGACACGCTTACGACAGATCCGCCCTCAACCCCCCCCCCCCCCCCCCCCCCCCCCCCCGGATTAAAAAAAAAAGTTTATAAACCAATAGAACGGAATTGAATCAGTTCTACAAGTTAACGGTACAAAGGAAACAAGGGAAATCGCTGCCGTTGCCTTCTATAACTCAAGATCAGAGTCAGGCACCCTTTTACAGCTGGTTTGACTTGCGTGACACATGTTCCCTTCCTCGCTGCCGTTGCCTTCTCTAACTCAGGATCAGAGTCAGGTACCCATTTACAGCTGGTTATGGAGTGTTAGAGACTTCACCATACTAGGTCCTTCTTCTTCTTCTTCTTCGTTCGCCCTGAAAAGGACGGTGGTTGCGTTGTGTCTTGGGGAGACCAGTTTCCTTCCTCGCTGTCTTTTCCTTCCCTAACTCAAAGTTAAGTACCCATTTATAGCTAGGTAGACCCCATCTCTCGATGCTGGACCTAGTATGGTGAAGTCTCTAACACTCCATAACCAGCTGTAAATGGGTACCTGACTCTGATCCTGAGTTAGAGAAGGCAACGGCAGCGAGGAAGAGAACAGGTGTCACGCATCAGTCTAACCAGCTGTAAAAGGGTACCTGACTCTGATCCTGAGTTAGAGAAAGCAACGGCAGCGAGAAAGGGAACATGTGTCACGCATCAGTCTAACCAGCTGTAAAAGGGTACCTGACTGATCCTGAGTTAGAGAAAGCAACGGCAGCGAGAAAGGGAACAGGTGTCACGCATCAGTCTAACCAGCTGTAAAAGGGTACCTGCCTCTGATCTTGAGTTAGAGAAGGCAACGGCAGCGAGGAAGGGAACAGGCCACCCCACCTCATAAAGCTGGGACCCAGTACATCGAAGTCTATAACACTTCACTCCCCTACGGCAGAATGTGCTACGTGACTACAACCTTACGAACGGCAGGCGTGTTTTAAAAAAAATTCTAAGCAACGGGGGAAGGGGGAGAGGACAATGACACTTTTTCAGTCAAGAAAGAGTACGGTGATCGGTTTGGGTAATAAATATCCACAATTTGATTTAACCGGTGAATTAACGCACAAGTACCCAGCATTCTTCTTCTCGCAACACGCCAGAGGTGAAATGCTTCCTCCTGTTTGTAAGTAAGCTATCTGTGCATTACCACAGTACACGAACAACGTAGCAGCAGCGAGGATCCCAATGTGTGTATGCGGGATTACACATTCTATAAATAATTTTGTGCACACCGTCATTTGCGCACCTTTCTATGTCGAGTGTTACTATTTTCGGGAGAGTACATATAAGGGACACAATACAATTAATGTCTAACTTTCAACCAAAGTTGCATCCCTTGGCGTTACGCACTGACAGAAAAAGCTGGGATTTTATATATATTGATTATAGAATAATCGCTACTACTTCCGTCGCTTGTAGCTAAAGTTATCACAATGCCGCCGTCTTCATCTTCAAACGACTGGTTAGCAGAAGATTGTGTAGGTGTTTAACACGCTCTTCTAGCTCCACCTGTAGATGGGACGGTTACTTGGTCAGTGAGGCAGAAGATATTGGAGGAGACTTTTACAAAAGACAAAAACGAATCGAACGTGCTTTGCCACCTTTTTCATTTTTCTCTTCAAGAAGCACATTGTAACAATTAAGATCTTGCTCTATGCTACGGATTTCCATACAACTGCTTCTCCATTTTGTCGTCATGCTCCATTATGCCGGCAATGACAATGCTACTTGACCATCTCACCACTCTGAGTCAACTTGAAAGTTATATTCCTGCCTCTCACGGAAGTTTGCTCATAGCGTTAAGATAGACCTTTTTAAGCATATAACGGAAAAATGCATAAAATAGAAACACCTTTACATCTAAAAAGCGTTAATCGAACAGCACAAGATCGTTATACTTTAAAATAGACTAGCAAGCAGAAGTATGTAAATAATGCGACAAAAATTTAACTAAAACCTCGAAAGAAAGTTCTCAAGAAAATAATATGGTGTCGACGAGTGTTAACAAAATAGATTATTTAAAATGGTAACAACCTTAGTTGTAAAAAATAAATTATTTGAAATGTAAACAAACTCACTTGTACAAAATAAACTATTTGAAATGGTAACAAACTCAGTTGTCCTTATTCTATGCTTTAAATGATTTATTATCATTCATTACTCTTCCGCACACTAAGGACTTCAGCAAATATATGCCAAGTTTTTCTGTCTCGCGCCATCATCCCAAGGTCTTTCATGGCGTCCTAATTATTTTCGCTTCTGTTTCCAGTTCTCTTCTCCATGTGTCCCATCCGTCCACCTCCATCTCTCCCACAAAGTGGATTCCAGAACAAGGGCTGAATGCTGTCAACAGGTTTGCTCAGTGTGTGACAAATCCATCAAAATCGTCTCGTTATTTCTTTTTTCCACGGCCACTTGTCTAGTTGTTGTCATCAGTTCAACATTGGTGACCTTGTCGTAGAGTTATAATCCTTCTGTTCTACGCAAGCACCGATTTTTTAAAGCATGTATCATCTTCCTCTTTGTGTTTGTTGTTCTCCATGTTTCACAGCCATACAATAATTCTAAGTTGTGTGACGAAATTAGTTGTGTCCTTTTACTCCCCTTCTTTCCCTCCTACTTGCTGCATTTATTTGTTCATTTTACGCAAATAAACCTGCTCCATCGCCGCGCCTTAGATTTGTTGACCTCAGTTCATACTGTGATAGTGTTATTTCACTGCTAATTGGGGAGCCGCGCTAGCGTAGTGGTTACAACACCGCTCTGGCGACCGGGTGATACAGGATCAAACCCGGGCGACGGCATTTGAGGATTTTTCGTCGACCGGGATTTGGACTGGATTTAACCCGAGACCTGGCGAGGACATTTGAAGGAGTGTCGTCGATCAGGGACTGGCGGCTCCTGAGCCGACCCAGCTGCAATGGGTACCTCCGAAATCGGCGAGTATTTGCCTGAATGGCGAGGGACACCTGTCTCTGTACAAGAAATAAAGGGATACTCACGTAAAATCAATGTCAGGTTAGTAATAACCTGAGATTTCGCCTCGAGTATTAGCGGGCGAACGCAAAAAAAAAAAAAAAAAAAAAAAAAAAAAAAAAAAAAAAAAAAAAACTGCTAATTGACCATCCTTAAGGATTAATTGTAATCGCTTAAGTTGTTGAACCAGATTTGCTTCCTACGGTAAACTGATTGTTGACTTTTCGTAATCCTTTTCCGCCAAAACCAGCGTGTCCGTCTAGGCGCATTGTTCACTGCAAACGCGTTCAGACACTTATGCGGAAAATGCAAAAGGAAGACCAGATTTTGTCTGGGGAAAATGTCTAGGTGCAGCGATATGTCGCAGCTTATCCTTCTAGGGACCAGGAAAGTACGGGTGATAATTGCTAATCACTTCCTTCCAGATATTGCCTGTGTAATTATGACAGAGAAACCCGTCTGGGTAGACAAATTAGCGAGGACACTATTTGCAGGCGAGGTTACAAATCGCATTTAAAAGCTTTCTAAGAGTGAAGGAAGAAGTCGAGCTATATATGATAGTTGAGGTAATGTGCTTACATTTTAAAATGATGTTTTAAAACACGCTGGGGAGAGTAAATAACTGACACCACGACCCACTACAAACTAGCTCATGAATTGGATCATATGACAGTCAGAAACAAACATTTATTCTGATTGGAAGATTTGTAAGAAACGCCAGGTGGAAGCATGGGCAGGAAAACTGCAATATAACCTAGCAATTGCGGAGGCTAAAACACATTGCATTCCAGAATCGTCAAAGTAGACAGCTCGGACTGAAGCCAGGAAAGAATAGAGTTAGGATTCTGACCTTATAGGACCGGACAAAACACGTTTCAGAACTCCTTCTGAACACCACAGCTAGGACAATCTACCTTTTAATACGGAAACCAGACTCCTACAGGACCTACACACAAAGTCACAGAGGGATTCTTACTAGAAATAATACCTCTGACACGTGTTCGAGACATCTTTATTAAGTTACCAAGACTATTTAATTGAGCAAGAAGTCTATAGTCCCTATTGGGACTGTGGTACGAATCAAAGAGACCATTTGAGGTACTACTCTACGATACATGTTGTACTACTATTCTGTGGTTCAAAGCTTGTCATCGATCCTGGAAACCTACGTTCTACGGGTTGTGAAGATACCTGCCTTGTTCAGAAGATGTTAGCCATTGAACTGATCTGGAGACGTGCCCTTGCCACAGAGACGAATGGACGGACATAGCACCATCAACTCTTCAGCGTTTCGGCAGCAAAGTGACTTTTCTAGCAAGCCAAATACAGAAGAACTTTATTTTCTTTTAAACATGAGCTTTCTAAAGCCGACATCTTTTCAATGAAGACACTTACGTTTTATTAATCACCAGCTCTTATTTATTTACATTTGTTCACACGTAATTGATCATTACATTTGTTATATGTTGTTTTACAAATTCATAGTTGATTTAGTTATTACAGAGAGAAATGCACACGTATGAATCAGTATGTGTCATATATATCTATGTAGAGCCAATAAGAAGAATTTTACTGTTAATTCAGGTGGAGGCCTGTATGAGCTAATTTATATTATACAATACCTCTTCACAAAAGGCGGCGGGCAGATAAAAGTTAACATTGCTAAGACACATTCAGTATCGTTCTTGACTTCTGAAATATCTTGTGTTGGTAGAAGCAACATCATCCTTATATCGGTATCTCTGTCAAGAAAAATCTTGTGCGAAGGTAGATACTTTTGAAAACCCACATTAGATACTCTAGGTTTTGGCCATTGTTGGACAGTGACTGCGGATCAAGGGGAGGCAACCCATGACAACTTGACATGTGAGTTGAAGATTCTTATTTCTATTTAATTATCCATAAATGCTACTTGACCTACGAGGCTTGTACCAAACTGTATCGGTTACTGCCGTTCTTTTGGACCTACCGGCTGCGTGGAGAGGAGGAATATGCTGCATAGGCAACAGCGCGATCTCCATATAACTATGCCCAAGCGCGCACCCTGGAGAAGACACTCCAGCTTCCCCCTACTTAACCTTTGTGGGTTTGTGTTTTTTTTTTTTTAAATAAAATGTTGCCTCGTTTTGGAGAGTCGCGTCCCGTTCAACTTAGCCGGTTATATTAGGGCGCATGTCCAAATATAAAAGAGCTTGAGGTCTGGAGAATTAATTATGTGTTAGTTATATGTGGGTGTGCCCCATGTGTGTCTGTTTTTATACTTCAACTTAATATTTTTCTCTCCTCTCTACTCATTTTGTGTCTAAGGTTTTGTTGTGTTTTGTTTTAGTTGACATAGAACAGGAGGCAGAAATGAAAGGTAAAAGGAAGACGTGGACAGACCTTGAGGCGGATTTCACAGGTCACAATTACTTATCATGAATGTGTTAAAGGCCTCGTCTTCTCTGGGGAGTGGATGGGTAATGGCGATCATGTTAATGAATAAAGCCTATACAAGGCAAGTAACCCGCCAACGCAGTGACAGGGACATAATTAAGTTCTCTCTCTGCTGCTTGTCCTGATGATGGTACTTTTTCTTCTGAGGTCTTTTCTTTTATTTCCCCTTAATTTCAGCTTCATTGGATCTTTGTTGTCAAACTTATCATGACTTATGGCCAATGCTCAATTAAGGGTGGGGGAGGGGTCAGGGATCCCGTTACACGCCCATTGAGGCATACTGGGAATATGGTGTTAGGCCCATATTTTCTTGACCATCGTCACGCTAGAGGTGATGTGGTCAGCATCACGCCGGCCGCCTTAACCTTCCCAGAGTTGCTCTGGTACCTAATTTTTGAGGTTGGGTAGACTCCGGAGCCGTTTGCTGTCTAAAAAATCCCACCTCAACTGGGGATCGAACCATGGACCACCGAGCTAGGAAGCCAGTGCACTAACTACTGCGCTACCGCGGCTCCCAATGCTTAATTAACCACGAAGACATTGAAAGACCTGAGTGCTCTTTTAATCGGTGTTCAATTTAGCTTTCACGGTGCAATGCATGCCTTTTCGGTAATTTCTCGGTAGTTTATTTTTTTTGCTCGCTACCGGACGTTACTCTTAGACGTTTTTTAATGTGAGGAATTACTTGACACTCATTCATACATATATACATATACATCCACTCAAACATACACATGCACATATGCACACAAGTACGAGCACACACAAGTAACTGAATGTAGGAGAACTTACATCAATATAGCTGGCGTTGTAGTAATCTGTCGCAAGGGTCTCTGGTCGGTCCCATATGATCACCCGGCTGTGGTCATCTGGTGTGAGAAGAAAAGAAATTATTTTTCAATCTCTACGACAACTAGAATAGCATTCATAACGTCATTAACTCACTACAGCCATCTCGACAGCAGCCACAACAGAGTGGCATTTTACAGAAAAAATGGCCATATCTTCTTTGTCCAGCACAGCTGGAAAATTAATGTTACCTCCGTCTAAGAAAGAAACATGTTGTTCACTCATCCACTCATCAACGCATCTACTCATCCACGCATCCACTCATCCACTCATCCACTCATCCACTCATCACATGTCAGCGCCTAAATGAGTATTGGCTTTGAACAAAATTCAGCTACGTCCTCCTATCCTGCGCCATCCGTTGTAGGTCCTTCGTTTTCACTATCACTTCGTTCTCCATCTCTCTTCCCCATGTTTTATATTCTACAACTCCTTAGCGTTCGAACTGGCCGAGGGGTTAGAGCGTTGGTCTCTCGCGACAATGGTGCCAAGTTCGATTCACGGTATCGACACGCTCCAGTCTACCCAGATGTAAATGAGTACCTGACTTCGCTCTTGCGTTCAGCATGAAAAGGCAGCGATGAAGGGAACAGGTCACACCCCACAACCTCTCGATGCTGGACCTAGTGTAGTGAAGTATCTAACGCTTCCACTTCCCTACGGCAGTATCTGCTATCAGACTACTGTTGCGTATGGTTTTTTACAACATTTTGGTGTTGCGCATCAAAGAGCGCTGAGTTGAGTTTGGTGAAAATATTTGAAGATATGTGAATAGTACACTTAGGTGCATTATTATTGCGCGCAGTAAAAAAAGGATGACGTAGGAGTTTTTTGGGTCTTGAAAGAATGACGTAGAGAACAAAATGGACCCCAAATAAAAACAAGACGTGAACAGCTTTGTGTTTGCTGGTTTGCTTGAAAACCCGTGAAAAAAGGGTATATTGATTCGTGCCATGCATAGGAGTGCATACCAGGATGAGTACTGTTAATAATGTATAATTTGATGCTTATACATTTTTTAGACGGGCAGGTCTATACACCGTAAAAATCGGAGTCTAAAAAAATCCTGCTTTGTCGCTAATGTGTGCTGAATTTGGGAAATTCATGTTAATGAAGTTATATGAGTTTGAAAAGAAGGTGCGGGAGAAGGGCACGGATATAATCAATACATAGAGATGTATAGAAGTATTGGGACTAATAAGCAACAATGTATTATCGTCAAGGAGTATAACACTGTGTTACGAATAGACAGAATGACATTTAACTAAGGACGGTTTATCATGTCTCATGGATCATGAGTTTTCAATAAACTGTGTTGTTATCTTACCGGAACAGCATTGGCGTCTTACCTGGTTATATTTGAGCTGTTGGGCATATCTGAGACATTACTAATTCGTGATCCCTTGTGAGAGAACACTGCATAAATAATACAGGGACGATACAGTGCAGTTTTTGGCATACCCACGAATAAAACATTCGCGTGACACTTTTGTTGTATACCAATGTTCTAACATTCATATAGACACATATGGGAATAATAATGGTATACATATATCAAATGCAGACAAACTCTTTTAATACACGGGAATAAACGAACGGGCGGACAGTACCTTAACATGGTGGCCAGTATAATGTACCTTCCCGTTCTATAAAATTCAGATATTTTGAGCTCAATTGATTGCCACGTATATTGGAACAATGACACTTGTTGCATGCTCAATAAATCAGTCATTATGTCAAAGTCGTAACCTTGACTTGGAAGGTCAACGTTCGTGTGATGTACATACTCAAGTCTCCAGAGAAGTATCATAGTTGTACCGGGGAATGATGCTACAGTTTTCGATTTACATTTTCAAGTCCTGCTGTGTACCTGTGGAGGTTACATTGAGTGACGTCATTCGGTAACAGATACTTTCAACCAGAGCAAATTACTGTTTGTTTTGGAGAATTGCTTATCTTCAATTCAGCTGTATGAATTTCATAGCCTGTGTTGGATAGAATACGTTACGAGGAGTACTGGGATTCCCGCAGATAAGTAGACATTGTTATTATGGTGTCAGTACCCTGGTTATTATTAGTGAGCACCTTTCTTTGTCATTTTACTCGTAAGATGCTTGTTCTTCATCATAGGTGTCCTGGGGTGTTTTCCTAGGTTGATTTCAGGTCGATGAATCGGAAAGGCTTATAGCAAGTTTCTTTGGGGCTGCTGAAATGTCGTAGATTTTTGTGTTGACTCCGTGGTTCTTTACGATATGATCTCTTCTTTAATTGTTGAGGTTCGGTGATTGTCATTGCTAACATGTATATTTCTATGTAATTGATTCTCTTCATGGATCATTCTGTTTTCAGTAGTACTATTATCTTGTATAATTTCTTAGTTGATTGATTTATAGCTGCATATTTTATTAAATAAAAGATGATCGATCTCCAGTAATGAGTATCGATAAGGTGACGAATATAGGATACTAATTGGAATACTACAGTTTATTTGATGAGGTAAATATATTAATTCAGATTCTGAAATGTCGACGGCGGAATACTTTATTAAACAGGGTAAAATTCTTGGTTTGTCAGGAGACAGATTACAAGAGTTTGCTCAAACAGAATATAAAGAGGCGCAGGAAAGAGAGAAACGTCAGTTAGAATTAAAAGATAGAGAATTAGCCAACCAGGAACGTATGAAACGGTTGGAAATGGAAGATAATGAAAAAAGGAGGCAAGACGAAGAGAGAATTAAACTTTTGGAAATGGAAGATAATGAAAAAAGGAGGCAAGACGAAGAGAGAAGGAGGCAAGACGAAGAGAGAATTAAACACTTGGAGATGGAAGAAAATGAGAAAAGGAGACAATATGAATTTACACTTGAGGGAGAAAAACGAGCCCATGAAGAGAGAATGTTGCAGTTAGAAATTGAAAGACAGAAGTTGCAAAATGGAAATGCTACTAGTCAATCACACACTCAGAATGATGGTCAAAAAGGTGACATTAAAATCCATTTGCCCATGTTTAAACCAGGGGTCGACGATATAACGTTCTTCTTGTCAAGATTTCAATTGGTATGCACAGAATATAAAATTGATAAAAGTATGTGGTGTAGCAAACTGATGAATTTTTTATCAGGAGAGGCGTTAAGTGCAATCGCTTCGTTAGAAGGCGATAGTCAAAACTATGATGAAGCTAGAGCTACGCTATTAAAAAAATATCAGCTTACAGCTGAAGGTTATAGAAGGCGTTTTAAAGAGTTGTTGCCGGAAACAGGAAAAAGAGTTCTCACAATTCATTTCGGATATTCGTTTCGTTTAACTTTTAATCGTTGGATCGAACTTGAAAAGGTACAACGGAATTTTGAAGATCTTGCCGATTTAATATTACGGGATAAGGTATTATCCTCAGTAAGTGATAAGTTTTTGGCATTTTTACAGGAGCGGAATCCTAAATAGTTATCGGAAGTTGAGACCCTAGGGCGCCAGTTTTCAGTTGCTCATCCGAACTTGAATGTCAGAAACACTAAATTACATGAATCGTTACAGTCAGCGGGTGTTGCTACTGTAAATAACAGACAAGGAAAATTTAGATCGAATAGTGGTGACAGAGATAGGTTTCGTCATAGAAGTGCCAGTTCAGATCGAAATAATAATTATCAAAGAAATTTTTCTCATTTTGAAGGTGGAAATAGAAAAGATTCACCAGCTGGCAGAAGATGGAATAACAATCATTTTGGAACTGGTCAACAGGTTGATTTGGGAAACAGAGACAGAATGAATTGGCAACGAAACACTCCTAACTTTTACAGTTACAATAAAGCACGTTACTCGCAGAATAATAATAGACATTTGTATAACAATAGACAACAAAATGACAGGGCATTTCGGTCAAATAGTTATAATCGATCTGCTTACCATGGTAATTCCGTTCAAATGTCGGAAAATAATGTCGCAGATAACAATAATACTGTTAATCAAGCAAATGCGTGTGCGTCATTTGATTTTAATAATGCTGAAACATGTTTGGAATGCAAGAATCTATTTCAGCCTGACGTGGTATCCAGACTGAGATGTGGACACCCATTGGGCTTACTTAATGGCATGCCAGTAACTTTATTAAAGGATTCAGGTTGCACGACGGTAGGCGTGCGACAATGTTTGGTTGATCGTTCTTGTTGTACAGGCACATGGGTTAAGTGCATTACGTTTGGTGGTAGAATTGAGAAATTTCAAACGGCTGTGGTTCATATCGAGACGCCATTTTTTACGGGACAAATAAAAGTATGTTTGTTGCCGAATCCAGTTTGCGATTTAGTTCTTGGTCGCATTCACGGTTTTAAAGAGTGTACTCTTGAGCAAATAAATAATTGGGAACGAGAACACGTACACAGGGCTAATGTTGTGGTTACTCGAGCACAGGAGCAGTCTCAACATAATGTAGTACCACTAGTTAATGATGATGGGTTACACAGTAACATCAACAAGGAAGTTTTTTCTACTTTACAAAACAGTGAAGTTTCATTAAAGAAATTTTTTAATTTAGTACAATGTGATGATACAAATGGTCATACTTCTCACAAACAATGGTATACTATCGTAAATGACATATTAGTGCGAAGATTCAGAGATAGTAAATCTTGTCATATTACTACTCAGATCATGGTGCCTAAGGTAATGAGATCCTATATCTTGAGTCATGCTCACGATTCCCGTTGTGCAGGTCACATGGGATACTCTCGTACTAGATCTAGAATTCTGGCATCTTTTTTCTGGCCGGGAATGTCGAAAGACATTGCGATGTTTTGCCGTTCTTGTGTTACTTGTCAGGAGGTGAAGTCTAGAGGGGCACGTCATTTGGCTCCCATTCAAGCAGCCGATATTCCGGTGCGTCCATTTGAGAAGATGGCCGTGGACATTATTGGCCCACTTCCTATAATGTCATCGAGAGGACATAGATATGTATTAACTTGTATAGATTTGTGCACGCGGTGGCCAGAGGCTATACCACTCAAGAACATTACTACGCAGGATGTAGCTGATGCTTTGTTTCATTGTCATGAAATATTCTAATCCACATATATAAATTATTAGGTAAATATGAAGCCTAACAAATAAAATTAATAAAGAGAAGAGCAATGGTAAAATGACATTGCTGTCACAAGGAATGTACTCGAAATCCCCCTTGTTTTCTGCTTCGTCTGCAAATTGTAACGCTTTCACGTTGATAGTAAAAGCTTACTGTATTATACCCGCTTTCTTCAATGAAACGTGTGCTGTATTTCTTGGAAAAACATTAAGAGGCAGACTGCGTAATGACCTAAATTTTAAAATTCCATTCATGTCTTTTTCTACATTACGTTACCAAAACGAACGAACAGTTGGACTAAAGGATAGCGAGAAGGGAGAGGAAGCCGAACACTAAACACGCTTCGCGCGATACGCAAATGCTGCCATCACGCGTGTAAGTCTACATGCACTAATTTTTTTTTTTCAGACGGACAGTGATAAAATACACTACCCTTTCCCAGAGTTAGGTTTATAAATCATAACAGACTCTTATTAGAAAAGATAACATTAGATGGGTTTACGGTTGAAAACATAACAGTACCCAGACAGCACATCTTCCAAACAGGAGGTAGTAGAAAATACATATTTTGAACGCAGCCACGTAGCTCTTTTAAAGTGGGAAAATTGGGTTCCTTAGGGCTTGCTGACAAATAATATGTAAAACGTTACGCCAATAGTCCAGGAATTAATAAATTATACCCAAAATAAAATATTGGGGGTGCCTGACAGCATAAAATCATTTCTGCTCATAAGATTTTTTTAACGTGTTTGAAAAAACCTTACGTTACATAAATAGCCTAACATGTAAACTCCCAATTGATTGGAGCGCAACAAATGAAAGCCTAACCACGATTGGTCGGGCTATAAATACTATCTTGGTTGTTAGGGGAAACGGGGAAAGGTAACATTTTTTTCAAACACTTGTCGAAACGTGGCTCATTGGCCAGTCTCGCTGATATACACACTTGGGAGCGTTAGTTCGAGACCACTTATTTAAAATAGCTTGATAAAGCATCAGTGCGTTGAAGCCAGCATATATTTGGCTAAATTAAAAGCCTGGAAGATAAGCAGAAGGAAATTTGTGCCAGTTTGTGCCAGAATTCATTGCTAATCAACGTATCTGTGTTATTCGTATGAATTGTGGTAAGCTTGAACCATTCAATATCTTTTAATGAAAATTGAATGTGAATTGTTGATTTATGCCTGTATATATATGTGTAGTTCAGTGGCAAACGTGAGGTAAAGCCTGTAATGCTCCCGCCTGAACAGAGGGTGTCGGAGAGAAGTAAAACGGCATGGAATGGCCAAACAGTACACTGACACCTGGATGATTGACTAGAAAGAAATAATGCTGGAAGTGCAGAGGCGTAGTGACCATTAAGGATGGTAATGCTGGTATAAAGTATTTCAGATGAAGCTGACTGTTGGCCTAACGCTCTGAACGCAATGTTTGTGCTGTATTGTGATCAGTGTAAAAGAGAATATAAATTAGTTATGAAGTAGAAGGTACATCCTTCTTGATTTCAGGGACAGTGGTCTTGATGGTACTGAGCAGCATCTGGTCAGAGATTTGCTGAATCCAGAGTCGGACAGCATACTCCTTGGTCTTTTTAGCTATCAGTGAGGTGTCTCCTGAGCCCAGAGGAGAATTCGAGCAGAGGAGTCCTTTCCTGCCGCCATCACTCAAGATAAGCAGAGTTGGCCAGCTGAGCTCAACATTATGTCCCCTCATCTTGAAATAACTTTATAAAAATACTATTCAGAGGGGAATTTACTTGTCTTAAAATCAGGAACTGTGAACATCTCCAATACTGGTCCCTAAAGACAAACTATTGAAGTCATGATGACAAATACCAACAGAGCTTGAACAAAACAAAACCAGTATTACCTCATTTTACTACTACTGACACACATAGAACATTTGTAATAATATATGTCACTACAATATTCATATTAAATACATTCTGTACATAACTTGTAATTTAAATTGATTGTGATTCCTGGTTCCCTTGTAGTTGAATCAGGACACATATTCATTCATGCCAGTAATGAATACATATTGTTATTCGAAAGTTTATCAGTGACTCTTTTAAGATATCTTTGTAGAGTGTTATATGTATGTGAGTGTCACAGTGTTGTCAAGAGTAGTGGATTAAATTAAATTGTTTATCTGTCTGTTGTTGTGACTTACACTTCACCATACTCATACCCTAGACACATAACGTAGCATCACACTATTCCAGAATAATTCTGACTGAGATAAAGAGATATGTGGTAGCAAGTAAGGTTATCTATAATACACTACTCTTAATAGATATAGATACCTTCACAGCTGATCTCAGTCAGTACACTAAGTTCCCTATAAGTATTTATAACATCCCACTTCACCACATATATTGGGGGCTCGCTCTTGGGATTTTGAATCTTTAACTATTAAAAATATTGGGGGTAATTCACTTCAGGGAATATAAGAATTAAAAGGTATCCTTGGGTGGAATTAAATAAGGTTGAGCTCACGGTGCCTGTGTTGTCCATTAGAGATTGAATTGTTGGTTAGACATTGTATAAATTTACATAATAGACAATGGCGGACCTGGCCAAATTTCGATCTGCTGCGGTTCAGACTGCAAAAGAGTTAGGATTAGATGGGCAAGTTATGGTTGCCTATGTCACAACGGAATGTGACAAATTTATTGAACGCGAAGAAAGAAGATTAGAAAAAGAGGCCGAAAGAAAGTTAGAGGCTGAGACTAAGAGGTTGCAAGCTGAGGCTGAGACTAAGAGGTTGCAGATTGAGGCTGACAAAGAGGCTAAGAAATTGGAAGCAGAAGAGAAGAAATTAGCTGCAGAAAGAGAAGAGAAGAAATTAGCTGCAGAAAGGGAAGCCGAGGAAAGAAGACAGGCTGCAGAAAGGGAAGAGAGGAAATTAGCTGCAGAAAGGGAAGCAGAAGATAAGAGATTACAAAGGGAACATGAGTTACGACTAAGGGAGTTTGAGTTTCAAGGCCATGCTCCTGAAAATGGTGCCAGCCCCTTTGCCTCTGATGCTACGGTTACTCAGGGAGCCTCAATCTCAGCTATGAACTTTCATTTAGATCATTTTGTTGAGAAAGACGATGATATTGAGAGCTATATAAATAGGTACGAACTATTAGCTACCACGTATGGGTTAGAGAGAGAAAGGTGGAGCTTAAAGTTATCTCAGGGACTTCGTGGGGCAGCTTATGAAGTTTTTGCAAAAATGAGCAGAGGTGATCAGGAAAATTATGACATGCTAAAGCAGGCTCTTTTGTTAAGGTATGAAAAGAATGCAGAGTTTTACAGGAAAAAATTTAGGAATGCTAAACTACTGTCAGGTGAAACCTATCACCAGTTTTCTGCACGAATAGAGACATACTTGGAGAAATGGACTTCTCTGGGGAAAACCCAAGATCTTAAGGAAATGGTCCTTATAGAGCAACTAAGAGAGTCCATGGCTCCAGACCTGAGAAAGTTTCTCATGGAACAAGGTGCAGAGAGGCTGGGTGAGTTGCTAAATGTTGCTGAAAGGTATCAAGCAGCTCAAGCAGAGGTAACAGGTAATAAAAAGAAACAGGTGGACAACTTTAGGGCACCACAGAACTTTAATAAATTTGATCCTAGGGATCAAAATAAAGGTAAGCACCAATTTGATAGGCCACGGTATGACAATAAAAATAAATTCCCACAATTCGATGAAAGGAAATATGATGAAAGAAAATCTTTCAACCAAGGAAAAAGGTGGTGTAAAAATTGTCAATGGACAATCATGACACTGACCGTTGCAGAAGGAAACCTGTGTATATGGCCACCCTTCAGGTCAGGTCGACCTCAAGAAAGGAGGAGGATATTATGTTAGATACCACTCCAGAAGAGATGAGGAAGGCACAGGCTGGGGATAAAACACTCAAGCCTTGTTTCAGAAAATTGTCAACTTGTCATACAACTCCAGGCAAGGGAGATTTTTACATGAAAAACAAGTTGATGTATAGGAAGACTGGAGCTAGATCCAATGGTCACGGACAGCTGGTTCTTCCAAAAAGATACAGGACAGAATTAATAAGGAGCCTACATGTGAAACCAGATGGGGACCATGAGAAAATAGGTACCATCATTCAAAAGGTGGCTCACAATTATTATTGGCCCAAAGCAAGATGGGACATTGAGAATTTTGTAGAAAGGTGTAGCATAGCACATGAGGGAACACCCACAAGTGGGAACATGGATCAGGACCTGGACACGCCATGGGGCAAAATCAGGCCTGACAATAAAAAGAAAAATAAATTTGATAAAGTGGACCAAATGGAATGGGAAGCCCCTTTTCACGGACAAGCTTCACTTAACTGTTTTACAATGGCCACTATGCGGAGAGTGCAAAAGATGTCTTACCCCAGGATAAGCCGACAATCCCTCAATCGGACTTAAACAAACTGGAGGAAGAAGATGTAGAGAGGAAATCTCTCATCAAGAATTTTAAGAGGGGAGAAAGCCCCAAAAGAAAAATTGGTAGCGGTCGTTTTGTGAATGATAATTCTGGGAGGAAAAATCATCACTATAAAGCTTCGAGTGGAAGAGACCATACCGGTGCATGGACAAATAGGTCCACACAATTAAAGGTCCATATGTAGCTTTGTTAAGAACGTGGACTGATGAAAAGGCAGAGGAAAACATTACATCTTCATACCAATATGTGAATGAGCTGACCACTCGGTTGAAAACTGGCTGGAAACTTGCCAATGAAAATTTGAAACAAGCCAGGAAGAAACATGCTGCCTATTATAACAGGAAGGCGAAAGACAGAAATTTGGCTGTGGGAGAGAAGGTACTGCTTCTTTTGCCCGGGAGTCAGAATAAGTTACAAATTGGATGGCAGGGTCCATATACAGTTCTAGAGAAGGTGTCTAGAACAAATTATAAGATAGATAAGAAGGGGAAAGAAAAAATCTATCATGTGAATCTCCTGAAGAAATATTTGGAAAGAGAACATCAGGAAGAGACACACTTGTTGACCTTGTCCATCGCCATGGAGATGAAAAAGGAACCACTTTCATCATTTGAATATCCATTACACCCCTGTGAGACAGCAGCACAGGTGAAAATCAGTACACATTTAACGAAAACTCAGAAAGAGAGAGTGCAACAGGTTCTAAATAATCATGCAGAGGTGTTAACAGACCGACCAGGGCATACAAACCTATTGGAATATGATATGAAACTCATAGACTCCACACCTGTCTGTATGAAACCATATTCGATTCCGTTTGCTAAGGAAAAAGCTTTGAAGGAAGAGATAGACTATCTATTGAAGGAAGGAATTATTTCGCACAGTGAGTCTTCGTATAGTTCCGGTGTTGTACTCTTAAGGAAGCCCTCTGGAGAACATAGACTCTGTATAGATTACAGGAGACTGAATGCTATTACAGAAGGACAGGTGGATCCATTGCCGGATACAAATCAGCTGTTTGCCAGGCTAAATAAAGCTAAATATTTCTCAAAAGTGGATCTGAGTAAAGGATACTATCAGATTCCAGTAAAGCCTGAGGTTAGACCATACCTAGCTTTTAGTACCTCAGAAGGACACTATGAGTTTAATAGATTGCCATTTGGATTGAAGAATGCGCCTAGTGTCTTCTCTAGAATGATGAGAAAATTATTGGATCCTCTGAATAATCCCTGTATAACAAATTTTATGGATGATATCCTTATAGCAACAGAAACATTTGAGGAACACATTGACTCTCTGAACATGCTGTTTGATCGACTTAGGGAGGCAAATTTAACAGCCCGACCAACCAAATGTTGCGTTGGATGTAAAGAATTGGAATTTTTGGGACACACAGTTTATCAGGGAAACATGACCCCTGACCCAA
The DNA here is from genome assembly GCA_024509875.1 of Oreohelix idahoensis. Classification (NCBI taxonomy): domain Eukaryota; kingdom Metazoa; phylum Mollusca; class Gastropoda; order Stylommatophora; family Oreohelicidae; genus Oreohelix; species Oreohelix idahoensis. The sequence goes on along the minus strand of JAMPIV010013849.1, from coordinate 624,646 downwards.
AGAATTTAGAGAAACTACAGAAAGCCCCGAGACCACAAACCAAGAAGGACGTGAGATCCTTTGTCTCATTATGTGGTTTCTACCAGAAGTATATCAAAAACTTTAATTCCATATGTGCACCTTTAACGGAATTGACACGTAAAGGACATCCAGATCGCATTACATGGACACCACAATGTGAAATGACTTACCAAGAATTGAAGGAAAAGCTCACAAGTAAACCCATTTTGAAATTACCTGACTTAAGTCAAGAATTCATAGTAAGGACGGATGCAAGTAATATTGGGTTAGGTGCAACTTTACTACAGAAATCAGATGCATTGGATGGGGAATTAAGCCCAGTGGCATATGCTAGCAGAAAGTTGAATAAAGCTGAAATCAACTACTCAACTAGCGAAAAAGAATGTCTTGCAGTAATATGGGCAATAAAGAAATTCAATATTTATCTATATGGGAAGGCATTTAAGTTGCAAACTGACCACAAACCTTTATCGTTTTTAGCACAGGCTAAGCATGAGAACTCTAGGTTACTCCGATGGTCTTTGCTTCTGGCTCCATATAATTTTAGCATTGAATATATATCTGGAAAAACCAATCTGGGAGCGGATTTTTTAAGCCGCCATCCGTGTGATGAGAATCACCGTAAACCCCAGAAATAATAATAAATTTCTCTATGTGTATATAGAATAAAGGACTGACATATAATGTCTGTTTTAAGAGGGGAGGTGTCATGAAATATTCTAATCCACATATATAAATTATTAGGTAAATATGAAGCCTAACAAATAAAATTAATAAAGAGAAGAGCAATGGTAAAATGACATTGCTGTCACAAGGAATGTACTCGAAATCCCCCTTGTTTTCTGCTTCGTCTGCAAATTGTAACGCTTTCACGTTGATAGTAAAAGCTTACTGTATTATACCCGCTTTCTTCAATGAAACGTGTGCTGTATTTCTTGGAAAAACATTAAGAGGCAGACTGCGTAATGACCTAAATTTTAAATTCCATTCATGTCTTTTTCTACATACGTTACCAAAACGAACGAACAGATGGACAAAAGGATAGCGAGAAGGGAGAGGAAGCCGAACACTAAACACGCTTCGCGCGATACGCAAATGCTGCCATCACGCGTGTAAGTCTACATGCACTAATTTTTTTTTTTTCAGACGGACAGTGATAAAATACACTACCCTTTCCCAGAGTTAGGTTTATAAATCATAACAGACTCTTATTAGAAAAGATAACATTAGATGGGTTTACGTTTGAAAACATAACAGTACCCAGACAGCACATCTTCCAAACAGGAGGTAGTAGAAAATACATATTTTGAACGCAGCCACGTAGCTCTTTTAAAGTGGGAAAATTGGGTTCCTTAGGGCTTGCTGACAAATAATATGTAAAACGTTACGCCAATAGTCCAGGAATTAATAAATTATACCCAAAATAAAATATTGGGGGTGCCTGACAGCATAAAATCATTTCTGCTCATAAGATTTTTTTTACGTGTTTGAAAAAACCTTACGTTACATAAATAGCCTAACATGTAAACTCCCAATTGATTGGAGCGCAACAAATGAAAGCCTAACCACGATTGGTCGGGCTATAAATACTATCTTGGTTGTTAGGGGAAACGGGGAAAGGTAACATTTTTTCAAACACTTGTCGAAACGTGGCTCATTGGCCAGTCTCGCTGATATACACACTTGGGAGCGTTAGTTCGAGACCACTTATTTAAAATAGCTTGATAAAGCATCAGTGCGTTGAAGCCAGCATATATTTGGCTAAATTAAAAGCCTGGAAGATAAGCAGAAGGAAATTTGTGCCAGTTTGTGCCAGAATTCATTGCTAATCAACGTATCTGTGTTATTCGTATGAATTGTGGTAAGCTTGAACCATTCAATATCTTTTAATGAAAATTGAATGTGAATTGTTGATTTATGCCTGTATATATATGTGTAGTTCAGTGGCAAACGTGAGGTAAAGCCTGTAATGCTCCCGCCTGAACAGAGGGTGTCGGAGAGAAGTAAAACGGCATGGAATGGCCAAACAGTACACTGACACCTGGATGATTGACTAGAAAGAAATAATGCTGGAAGTGCAGAGGCGTAGTGACCATTAAGGATGGTAATGCTGGTATAAAGTATTTCAGATGAAGCTGACTGTTGGCCTAACGCTCTGAACGCAATGTTTGTGCTGTATTGTGATCAGTGTAAAAGAGAATATAAATTAGTTATGAAGTAGAAGGTACATCCTTCTTGATTTCAGGGACAGTGGTCTTGATGGTACTGAGCAGCATCTGGTCAGAGATTTGCTGAATCCAGAGTCGGACAGCATACTCCTTGGTCTTTTTAGCTATCAGTGAGGTGTCTCCTGAGCCCAGAGGAGAATTCGAGCAGAGGAGTCCCTTCCTGCCGCCATCACTCAAGATAAGCAGAGTTGGCCAGCTGAGCTCAACATTATGTCCCCTCATCTTGAAATAACTTTATAAAAATACTATTCAGAGGGGAATTTACTTGTCTTAAAATCAGGAACTTTGAACATCTCCAATACTGGTCCCTAAAGACAAACTATTGAAGTCATGATGACAAATACCAACAGAGCTTGAACAAAACAAAACCAGTATTACCTCATTTTACTACTACACAACTGACACACATAGAACATTTGTAATAATATATGTCACTACAATATTCATATTAAATACATTCTGTACATAACTTGTAATTTAAATTGATTGTGATTCCTGGTTCCCTTGTAGTTGAATCAGGACACATATTCATTCATGCCAGTAATGAATACATATTGTTATTCGAAAGTTTATCAGTGACTCTTTTAAGATATCTTTGTAGAGTGTTATATGTATGTGAGTGTCACAGTGTTGTCAAGAGTAGTGGATTAAATTAAATTGTTTATCTGTCTGTTGTTGTGACTTACACTTCATCATACACATACCCTAGACACATAACGTAGCATCACACTATTCCAGAATAATTCTGACTGAGATAAGAGATATGTGGTAGCAAGTAAGGTTATCTATAATACACTACTTTTAATAGATATAGATACCTTCACAGCTGATCTCAGTCAGTACACTAAGTCCCCTATAAATATTTATAACATCCCACTTCACCACATTCATATCTTTACTAGAATCGGATTTCCGAGAAAACTGTTGTCGGACAGAGGTTCTCAGTTTGTGTCAGGTGCAATGAGTGAGGTTATGGCAATGTTTCATATAGACAGATCACTGAGTTCCGTATATCACGCCGCCTCAAACGGGATGGTGGAGCGTCTAAATCGATCAATAAAACAGATGTTAGGAAAGATTACAATCGATTTTCCTAAAGAGTGGGACCGAGTTTTACCAGCGGTACTTTTTGCATATCGTGAAATACCGAATGAGCATACAGGTTTCAGTCCATTTCAACTTGTATTTGGTGCTCAGCCCAGAGGTCCATTGTCTTTAATCAAAGACTTGTTGATTGATTCTTCCTTGTCGCAAGAAACTCAATCGTCTTACGAGTATGTTATAAATCTTAGGAACAAAATCATGGATGCATGCCAGCTGGCAACAGATGCATCGGAAAGAGCTAAAGAAAAAGCTCGTATGTTACAGAATCACTCAAGACGTCTTCGTCTTCTTGTACCAGGCGACGAAGCGTTCGTGCTTTTACCGAGCAAACAGAATCGACTACTGATAACTTGGTGTGGTCCATTCAAGATTCTGTCACGTATTTCAGATGTCGATTATGTCCTTGATGTTAAGGGACAAAGAAAGATTTTTCACATTAACATGTTGAAAGAGTTTCACTCTAGACATGAACATCTTCAGGCAGTCTTTCAAGCGGTTGATAATGTAGGTTCACATCCAATGAGCTGGGCGTCTTTATCAGTGATTCAGGAAGAAGAATCTTCTTTCCCAGCTGTATCAATGACGTTTCCTAGTCTACCGGTTCAATCTACCGAAACTTGAGAGGACGTGACAATCTGTCCGAATCTTACACTTGAGAACAAAATACATGTATCCGAATTATTACATTCGTTTCATGATGTACTTACAGACATACCAGGCAAAACAAATGTCATCACACATGACATCATTTTAAATGATGAAAAGGCTATTAGAGTGCGTCCATACCCGATACCATTACACTTTCAAGACAAAGTAAACAAAGAAATAGATGACATGCTGCAATTAGGTATAATCAGTTCTTCTCAAAGTAATTTTGCTTTTCCCATGGTTGTAATAAGAAAAAAAGACAATAACATTCGGCTCTGCATTGATTTTAGAAAATTAAATCAGGTCACAATTTTTGACGCCGAACCGTTACCATTATTGGATGATCTTTTACCAAAATTGGCAGATGCAGTATATTTCAGTAAGTTCGATCTGTCAAAAGGTTATTGGCAGGTCCCGTTGGCGGAAAGATGTAAACATTTTACGGCTTTTGCTACTCCCAGAGGGTTGTTCCATTTCAATTTTATGTGTTTTGGACTGATGAACGCACCTGCTACGTTTACTAGAATGATGAGAATTCTCTTCTCGCATAGACAAGATATAATCTCGTACATAGATGATATTTGTTTATTTAGCAACACTTGGGAAGAACACTTTCACGGTTTACACTCTCTATTATCCACGCTCAGATCTGCTGGGTTATCTGCTAGACCATCTAAGGTGTATATTGGATTCTCTGAGATTACTTTTCTAGGTCATAGGATTGGTCATGGGAATCTTCAAACTTTGGAGCAGAATGTTTCCAAGATTCTAAATCTTTCCATTCCTAGGACAAAAAAACAAGTCCGTAGTGTGTTAGGACTAGTGCAATATTATGGTAAATTTATTCCTAACTTGTCTTCAATTACATCAGATCTGTCCACTCTACTTAGGAAAGGGGTTCCTAATGTAATTAGGTGGACTCCAGAATGCAATGCTGCTTTTCTTAAAATTAAGGATTTATTTTCATCCCCACCGATTTTAAAACTACCCAGGCTTAATAATCTTTATACTCTTCGAACAGACGCTTCGTCCAAGGGCGTTGGTGCTGTGTTGCTTCAACAATTTGATGGACATCTGCATCCGATCACGTACATTTCAAGAAAGTTAAACAAGGCGGAAATGAATTATTCGGTGTTGGAAAAAGAACTTCTCGCAGTGGTATGGGCAGTAACCAAATTAGAGAAGTATCTGTTAGGTGTAACTTTCGTAATACAGTCAGACCAGAAGGCTTTGGCGTATTTAAAGACGAAGAACCATAAATGCGCCCGAGCAGCCCGTTATTCGATTCTGATGCAGCCGTATAATTATACTATTCAAGCAATTTGAGTGTCCGACAATGTGGTTGCAGACGTACTGTCGAGGTGCCCTCAGGAAGACAGTACACAAGTTTTTAATGACAGTTAGTCCATGGTCAACAGTAGTGGTGATAATTGGGACATTGAATTTTTATTAGTGTTATCCGGAACCCAATTTGGTATTTATGGTGTAAGGTGCACATACAGTGTACTATAATATGACTGTACGGCAATGATATTTTATAGCGTATTTTTGCGTATATATTATAGAAGTTCCAAGGGGCATTGACATAGGTAATTTGTAACCAATGTATGCATGTATTTGCTATTTTTTGGGGTTGGATCAGGAATAAACAGATATGGGATTTGCAGTGTACTCTGTATTGGTGAGGTACACATTATTGCAATCATTTTCCTATGGATAGGTAATCCTATTAGATGTAACCATATTATATAAGTTTTGGTTCTAGTATTATTGATACTAGATGTAATAGAGGGTGGTGTTGATTTCCCGTAATTTGTTTTAATTTAGTAATATTATTACTTCCTACATGGATTTTATTCATAAGGCAGTAGATTAAAAGACTTGTTTATCACCGTTTCATCTCATCAACGACTGACTGATTATATTATGAGACATTAGCTGAATTAGACTTACTGAGACTTAGGATAGTATTATGTTGGTATTTTTTTTTAAATTACCTTAAGTGGTACAATTTTGAAGAAAAAATAAACTGCGTGTCTTTTTTCTTAACGGTGGTAGGGGGTAATTGTTGCGTTTGGTTTTTTACAACATTTTGGTGTTGCGCATCAAAGAGCGCTGAGTTGAGTTTGGTGAAAATATTTGAAGATATGTGAATAGTACACTTAGGTGCATTATTATTGCGCGCAGTAAAAAACGGATGACGTAGGAGTTTTTTGGGTCTTGAAAGAATGACGTAGAGAACAAAATGGACCCCAAATAAAAACAAGACGTGAACAGCCTTGTGTTTGCTGGTTTGCTTGAAAACCCGTGAAAAAAGGGTATATTGATTCGTGCCATGCATAGGAGTGCATACCAGGATGAGTACTGTTAATAATGTATAATTTGATGCTTATACATTTTTTAGATGGGCACCGTAAAAATCGGAGTCTAAAAAAATCCTGCTTTGTCGCTAATGTGTGCTGAATTTGGGAAATTCATGTTAATACAGGGACGATACAGTGCAGTTTTTGGCATACCCACGAATAAAACATTCGCGTGACACTTTTGTTGTATACCAATGTTCTAACATTCATATAGACACATATGGGAATAATAATGGTATACATATATCAAATGCAGACAAACTCTTTTAATACACGGGAATAAAAGAACGGGCGGACAGTACCTTAACAACTACCTTGACCTACATTTCTTACCCTAAGGAATTTCAGCAAAAGTACTTCCTTGTAATCCCCAGCTTCTAAACAACAATGTAACTTATATCATAAAAGTAGTGTACAACGTGAATACATCAGTAATCGAATTATGTGAATACTGTTTGTAAAGCCAGATCCAAACCTCAGAAATCAAGTATCTTAGGTACGTGGTTGAAGTAACAAGAAGAGACATGGTAAGCAACCAGACGATAAGTCATGCACTAAAAACCTAACCCCTGCAGACCCAAGTAGAACAGTCCTAACTAAGATGGTTTGGCCATGTCTGCAGAATGGGAGAAGATCGGCTACCACGACAATATGGCAACTAAGAGCTAGGGATCCAGACCCCCAGGACGACCCAGAGTCCGCTGGGAGGACAACGTTAGACAATCTCTTAAGGACCGAGGACTAGAACGGAACCAGGACCGGAGGAAGACAGCCGATAGGATAGTATGGCACTCACTCTTCCAAATCTCTACACCTCACTGTAGAAGAGGACCGACTAAGTAAGTAAGATTACTATTTGTTTTATTTGTTTGTTTCGATTCCCAGGGATTCCAGTTTTCAATCTTTCCCCCTCTTTATTTGAGGTCGTGTTTCCTGTGCGTTCTTGTAACCCTAGAGAGCTATATACCTTGTATATATATATTGTAGCGTGAGGTACTTTTGTGTAGATGTTAGTAGACAACAAAATGTATCAGATGATACAAAGTATAGCTGCCAGATAAGAGTACAAGTACTGGTCTTAAAAGCAATACCCCATTCTCAGAAATGAGCAATGGTGTATGGTTGTCATAGGTAACAGTCAGACAGTGAAGAATTCAGGTCCAGATGGAATAATGATATGCCTTATTCTAACGTGTCCTCTCTAAGACTATCCTATGTGATTGTATGTGTCTAGGGAAAATAATAAAGTAAAAGTGACATCAAACCAAACTGAAATGAGTTACTCAACGATCTGGGAACAATTGAAAAATGTATTGTATATACAGTTATTGATTCTTTTATCTTTTTGTAAATAGAAAAATGGCATGAAAATCAAACTGATGATGATGAAATTTTACAATATAAGAAAGGTGTAACACACAATTGAAAAATTACACACAGATTGTCACTGACTTCTTCCTCTATGGAATTAATACTTTAAAATCAAAAGTCACTTTAGAATATATATATATATATATATATATATATATATATATATATATATATATATATATATATATATATATATATTGTCACGTGTACTGACATTCACTGTGGCCTTGATTGGAACTAACTGTTGTGAATTACCTTTCTTAACTTTTCAATAAGTCACTTGGTATTTATGATTCTGTCTTTACAGATGCAATGATCTTAACAAATTACTGATATTACTATAAGTGTGGTGAACCATATATTTAGATCTCAGTCCTTCTGATAGGCACTTATCTTGTTGACTCTACCGAGCTGTCAAGCTGAAGTGGACAGTGGCTAGCAATGCCCATGCATTAGGTATACCAGTCCTGATCTGATATACACTCTGGGTGATGTGTTGCTTCTATGGCTATCACTGGTATACACAAACTTCTGCGTGCTTGACAGTCTAGTATGCTTTGATCTGACCCTAAATCCAGAATATACACAGGGTTTCTAAAACCTTTGACAGGCTGCACACACCGTTGGATGACAAAGACGCTAGAGTGGTGAACTCTGACTTCTGTGTTTCATTCAATTATGGCGGCGAGTGATTTTCCCTAAAACTTGTCTCCCCTTTTATTCTTTCAAATTAACAACCGGCAAATAGTGATCAACGATCTGATTGGCTGTTATGTTTCATCCCTCGTTCCTTCCAACACTTCAAGAATCTGTCGATCCTAGACAAACTGTGCTTGTTCTAAAACTTCCAATAGGCCTTTCTCAGTTAATGTCCAACCGATTTACTTCATCCAAAGCTAGTTCAACTCAGACGATTTGATTCTATCGTTATAGTTAGCTTTCTCTGGCTTCTGACCCTTGTGTCTCTTTCCAAGGCAGCCGAAACAGCAAAACACTGCAAATAACTTAAGTTTTACTGCCTTCAAACTCTTTTTTCTCCGCCAATATCACTCGCACAACGATGATACAGATGTCAATTTAAAGCTCCAATTCTGTACTATATAACTAGACTAGGTGTATCAGAAGAAGTCCTCTAGTTGGTCTCTACTGATAATGAAACCCCATCCAAGTTGCTACAATTCTCTCCTTCCATATTATTTACTCTAGCAGTCTATGATAATGACTTGAACTAACTTTATTCCCATTGGCTGAACTTTAGCGCACAATCTAGCCGGCGTGTCATTCATTATGTTTTGATTACATAGATATCGCGTCCCAATCGCGTTATGCGATATATATATATATATATATATATATATATATATATATATATATATATATATATATATATATATATATATATATATATATATATATATATATGTGTGTGTGTGTGTGTGTGTGTGTGTGTGTAGAGAGAGAGAGAGAGAGAGAGAGAGAGAGAGAGAGAGAGCTACTAAATTAATATTTTGTTGAATCAGCTTCAGCTTAGAGCTAATAAAATACGAGTCAAAAGATATATTTCTCACTGAAGTGGGCAGAGAATGCAAAGTTTGTTTCAAATTTAGCTGACCCATTTGTTATACTAGTTATTCTAAACATCCCTGTGAGACTTACTAAAATAGAAGCACCAACCTTGTACTTATATCTCTGCCAAGAGTAATCTTGAGCAAAGGTTCCTACCTTTGTCAAACTACATTCCTTTTAATCCAATTTTGGCCATTAATGGACGACAACGGCAGAGCAAGGGAGACAACCAGCGACATTACCAGGGATAACGATTTTATCCTTAGCAATGGGAGCCGCGCTGGTGTAATGGCTTCGGCGTTGTACTGGCGACCAGGTGTTCATGGTTCAAACCCGGGCGTCGGCGTTTGAAGAAATGTTTACGGCCGGAAATTTGACTGAATAGCCTGAACGGCTCCTGTGATAAACCCTCTGTGGATGGGAAGGAGCGAAGCTCCTGACCGGGTTGGAAGGAAAGTCCTCAGGTTCCCCAGCCTCGCAATGACATGTCATTGGGCCGAAGGGCTGAAAGCCCAAGTGCCGCTGGATAAGAAAAAAAAAAAAAAAAAAAAAATCCTTAGCAATCGCCACCTACAACAACCTAACAGAATGACCCAAAAGGTCACTAAATCTCCCAACGGCGCTTGACAGCATCAGAAACACAAACGAATAATAAAGAAAGGCAACCTGGGCTAGTCATGTACCGCCCGTTCTTCTCTTTACATTCCAAATGAAGAGAAATTGGAGATTTACTGCTGCTATATTTAGATCTCGGAGCTCGATTTAGAGGCGCCATAATTCTAATCATTGTGTCCTATGAGCATGTCGTAAAAAGAATGGAGGAAAGATGAAAAACAAATAGCAATGAATACAATTTTGCTCTAATCAAGATAATGTAATAATGGTGGTCACGCATGATTTCTTGAGAGAAAGAAGACTTTACCTTGTATACTTTAGACCAGGGAGTTGCGGGTCTACATTTTGGAGGCCTTGTAGCTTGAACTCTTGGAGGGGCCATTTTATTTTTTTTTTAAAGTGTTGGGAAATGGGAAAGAAACGTATTATTGAGAAAACTGGATTTGGGGGTCCTGAGGCTCAAGCTTCATTAGCTTCATAGTAGATCTACCTCTGAGACCATGGGTTGGCATAAGGCAGTTCCCAATCTACCGGTAGACTACATGGAATAATTTGGTAGATTTTAGGTGACGGAGGAGGGAAAAGACAATTTTTACAGCTAGAGAAATTTATCACGCCGGTAAACACAGTACCACAAGATTACAGATGCTTTTCTCAAGTTCCTGGTTAAAAACTCACAATTTACTACTTATAAAAACTTGAAAGATGAACTTCGTGAATCAGGATCGCGATCTCTTTGAAGTGAAGTTAACATTCGGTAAAATAATATTTCCTTTGAATTTGATTGTCCGGCAGAGATAGAAGTTACATATAGGCTTGACTTATTCTTAATTCAAAGTCCGAAAATCCGGAAAGCTCGGGGATTTGGTCGGTCTGGATTTTCGGATTTTCCGGATTCTCTTGCAGTATTTTTAAAATTCAAATTTAAGGAAGAATAAAAAAGAGATAAACAAGCAAATTTTGTTGGTTTATTCATTAACAAATACAGAATGCTTCATTCATCAAAATGAGTATATTTATTCGTTCATTTCCGCAACGTCTGTTACGTCTTTTTTTTTAAATAAAAAGTTTGCCTCGTTTTGGAGAGGCGCGTCTCATTCAACCTAGTCGGTTATATTAGGGTGCATGTCCAAATATAAAAGACCTTTAGTTCTGGTTCATTCATTTTTTAAATCTACAAGTATGTTGCGTCTGTTACACTGCTTGTGGATGGAACACTTATAACTTCTATTGTGTCTGCTGCACAACTTGTGGATGGAACACTTATAACTTCTACTGTGTCTGCTGCACAACTTGTGGATGGAACACTTATAACTTCTACTGTGTCTGCTGCACAACTTGTGGATGGAACACTTATAACTTCTACTGTGTCTGCTGCACAAATTGTGGATGGAACACTTATAACTTCTACTGTGTCAGCTGCACATCTTGTCTATGGAACACTAGTTTGATCGGCAGATTCTTCTATTGTTTTCTTTAAATACTTTGGTACATCGCCTTGTTTACGACTTTGTAATTTCTTTGTGATAAAGATTATTCTGCACCATGTGCGCATGCACGACGTCTTGAAAACTAAAGCAATGGTTCTGTTCCACGAATTTAATAACTGTTTCCGTGCACTTTTCTGCCCGGAAATTTTAAAACGTTTGAGTTTTCAAAAAAGTTCTGATTCTCGTGTGGTCTGGATTTCTGGCATCCGGATTTTTGGACTTTTACTGTACTCTGAAATGTGAAAACAGATGTAATTTTGTCAGAGTAGATATTTAGAGAGCTCAGTGTTTCTAAAGTAAATCACAGCAGCTTCTAGGTTGCCTGGCGCTGCTGTAGACAGATTGTTCTAAACCTGTGCACTACTGTCCTCCACTGGGCGAGTATAATGTTTTAAGGCAGGTAAAGCGGTCGGTAAACTACATGGAAGCGGTGGTGTCAGCTATGCTCCTATGCTGGCGGTGTCTTTTGGTTATCCACATATAGACTTAATTTGCCTGGGACATAGTATACCTGGATCTAATCGACATCAATCAATCATGTACCTCATCGTCACAATGAGTTTATCTCGCGCACAGCCCAAGACTACAGCGTCCCTTCATTTTGAATGATCTGTCAATATACTTATTATTGACATTATTTTCCCACTGTTTTGTCATTTCATTTTCCTTTCTCATTTTGTTTATTGTTTTATCTGTGCTTGCTGCATTTTTTCCTTGATATTTGTTTCACTCCGTATTTTCCCATGCTTATTTAGTGGTTACTGTTTTTTATGGTATTTATATTATCTTTTTTCTTTCCTCTTTTTTATTTTTCTGTGTTGCTCTCCGATCTTCTTTCAACTTGTAAGTGGCAGTGTTCTTTGTCTTTTTCTTTTAACCTGTCTATATTTCTTGTCTTGGATTCAGTATGGGAGACGAGAGAAAGGAAGGGCAGAATGTTAGACGGGCCTGCGTGCTCAATTCTAAACCCTTTGAAAATAAAGTTCGCTTGCTTGTTCATTCGTCTTTGTCTTCTGTTTGTGACAGCGACTGATGAAGGGCATAGCCTGAATTGTCCAGTGTTTTTAATTATATCGTTCTATTGTTAAAAACGATTCAAAACTACTTTGTATAATTAGTTTCGTTTTTGCATTGTTTTCATCGTCAGGTCTGTATTATTGTTTCTGTTCATCTGATTAAAAATATGCAACAGGGTAATATGATGGCGAAGACCTGAATTTCTGGACGTGACTTTCTTTGACATACTCAGTGTTTACGAACAGAATTCAACGTAGAACGGATATTTACATCTGTGATGGAACAATTATTTTTTTTTCCTGCGGGAAAAACGTAGATTTTTATTTATTAATGATGATCTTTTGTTATTTGGCCGTGACAGCTGAAAACAGATCTGGCTTTGTTAATTCTGATATTGACATCCTGGTTTGTCTGCCCATTTATGTCTATGTTACAAGTACTTCCCAAATAGATAAATATGTACACTTCAGTTACTTAACAATTGATTCTTACACAGTCTAATTGTTTATTTTTATCCTCAATTCCTCTTTTTATTTTTTTATTCACATTAAAAAGTAGGCTTTCTGCATCTGCTTTGAGCATGGTCTTTTCCTGCAGACCTGTATGTTTTCTTGGCAGTATCTTGGAAGTAATGTAGGCAGGGTTGGAGGGAAAGGCAGGGATATCAAAATGAGGATATTAAAAAGCTAGACGAGTTTGCGTTGCTGTGATAGATGAAAATGGGCAACCCTTATCGTTTCTCTTTAATATCATCGGTGGCCCTCACTATTTCGATTCAAGCAAGATTAACATGTTGGATCTTCCTCGCGGGCTAATTAAGTATGCACAGTTAAACACGTGGAAGCCAGGTTCGCTGTAGCCATCATTCCGATTCTTAATCTAGCCACGCCTCCTGTCATTGGTTTCATGCACTAAGAACTCAGATATGTAGATGCATAAACTGTCTTTCCTTTTAAAAGGCGTTATCTGCTGTCAGGATTACGTCAGCACGTCAACTGAAACATGGGAAGGGCGGGGCATAAGAAGTTTTGTAGTTCTAAAGAGACAACGGTTTGTTTATGACAGTATAGGGGCGTTAAACGCTGCAGCGACTGCGTTTCCTTTGATCGTACTCTCAGGGGACGCAATTTGCTCATTTAGAGAAAGATCTAAAGGCAGCCGCCGGCGAGTGGAAATGGTCCACGGGCGGTGATGGTGTGATTTCGTGCTTTCATACAAAAATCGACCAGCAAACTTCCCAAAAATGAACAGAGGTGTTAAACTCCGCACAGGAGATGAAAGAATAGCCATTTTAAATATATAGTCGGGAGCATCTAATTCAGGGGTCAGTTTGCAAATCAAGATTTCTGGAATGGTCTAGCGCGAAGTTTCGGAGTCAAAATTTATCAGACTTCCTACAGAATTTCGTGGAGATTATTAAAATTCTAGTTCTTGTGTTGGCGGTCTTCTTCTTCTTTGATCCATAACCGCCAACCGTCAAAACAGTCAGCGGCCATCACGCCTGGTGGCGTCTTGTAGGGCAGCAACAAATTGATTCCACTGTGCTCGGTCGGCGGCCATCCTTCGTACAGTGCCCCAACTGTGGTTCATTCTTTGCATCTCAGCTTCCACAGTTCTCAGCCAAGTTGTTTTTGGTCGGCCTCGCTTTCGCTTTCCCTCGGGGGTCCATAGCATAGCTGTTCTTGTGATGGTATCAGGGTTCCTTCTGAGGATGTGGCCAACCCAACTCCAGCGTCTGCCAGCTATGATGGTGTGCATGTCCTCCTGGTTACTCCGAATAAGTAGTTCTTGGGTGCTGATGGTGTTTGGCCAAAAGATTCGGAGAATTTTCCTTAGGCAGATTGTGTCGAAGGAGGACAGTTTCGACATTTCCTTCTCTGTTACTCTCCAACATTCCGCACCATAGAGGAACACAGAAAGTACACAGCTCTCATACAGTCTTAATTTGGTGTTGGCGGTAATAATAAGTTATTAGCATCTAAGTGATTTTATCGTTTAAAGTTTCATTTTAATTCACTGGGATTTCTGTGTGTATTAAAAAAGTATTAAATAAATATATAGAAAAATTATCCAGCTATAACGTAAATTTAATTACCCGTTTGTTCCCCAGTGAGAGATGCTTAAAATAATTTATAAGCTATATATATATACACATGTGTATTTTCTAACGACTAGTCACTCACGGGGAGTTTATATATATATATATATATATATATATATATATATATATATATATATATATATATATATATATATATATATATATATATATATATATATATATATATATATATATATATATATATATATATATATATATATATATATATATATATATATATATATATATATATATATATATATATATATATATATATATATATATATATATATATATATATATATATATATATATATATATACTGAAGCACATTAAAAACGCACCACCTGTATAATCCAGGAACAGAGTGTGAAATGTAAATATAAGTGTGTACAAGTTTACATATTTGGAATCTTTATTCATTTTCCTATGAATCCATGCTGGTCATTAATTTGTACATTTGATTGTTATGAAATTCATTGCATTCTGTGCAAGCAAGGGAGAAAACCAAAAATACAAAAAAAATGCACGTGCGTTATCCTGCTGGAGAAGCTGCAAGTCTTGATAAATTGTGAACGCAGGAGCAACCAGTGCATCCAGAACCTCATCTCGATATGTCACAGCATTAACATTTCCACGGAAGACGTGAAGAGGCAAGCGATGGTGAAAACTGAATCCTCCCCAAATGTGAATACTGCCACCTCGAAATCGGTTGACACAGCAATCTGCAAAGCGCTCTTCACACCGTCGCTAAATCCGCATACGTCCATCTGCAAAGGATATGTTGAATCTGTTCTCGTCTGTGAATAGGACAGCATTCCACTGCAGTCTAGTCCATCTGATATGTTGCTCTGCCCATTGCAGGCGCTGCTAACGATGTCTGTGAGTCAAGTTTGGCCCAACATAAGGTCGTCTTGCAGTAAGGCCTGTATCTCTGAGTCGTCGAATGACTGTCTTTCGAGAGACTTGCCCATGTCTACCCACTATTGCTCTTGCTGTTTGACTTGCCGGGAGAGTACGATTCCTTAGGTGACTCAGCACAATATGACGATCTTGCGCAGGGGTAGTAACTCGTGGTTGGCCACTCCGAAGTCTATCCCGGGCACTGCCAGTGGTTCCGTAACGTTCATTGAGACGTACAATAGTGCTGTGGTGGCAATTCATCCTTCTGGCAATGGCCTGCGAGCTCATTCCGGTCTCCAACATACCAATGGCTCGTTGGCGGTCGTTTTCAGATAGTCGTGGCATTTCAAGCACATGTACTGGGTGTTTTGTCTCAACGGCTTTTTTATACCGAGTATACTGCCACAACGCGTACACATTTTCAGGGTCATAGCTGTTGGGAATCGTGTTGCACGTGTAACTTTCATCGTTTTCATGTAGTCTGTACACACACCCGTGGGTTGAATCTTGCACTTTCCATTCCAGCAGCCATTCGCTGTCTACCTCATGGCAAACACGGGGAAAATCCATTCCCACACTTTTTTTTGCCAGCTTCTCGGCATCAGTATATATAATAGTGGTGCGTTTTTAATGTGCTTCAGTATATATATATATATATATATATATATATATATATATATATATATATATATATATATATATATATATATATATATATATATATATATATATATATATATATATATATATATATATTAAATACCGGAGTGGTTAAAATAGTCTTACCGGTAAAATTAACGCGCGTCACAATATGATTTGTATTTTTTTAATTACATGTTTTCTATTTTTTACATATAGGCTGGACAATACCTTTGCGTCCTAGCATTTCATAGCGTCCTACTGACTTTGGTTCTTACAGCATCCAGTGATTATTGAACAAAGAAAAATCTTCGTGTTGTGACTCATATGCGGTCCACCTCTCCATTCATGAGAGTAGTCGAAACAAGAACTTTAATCATAATCAAATTCTTTTAAAGTATAACTGGAAGAAGAACATTGCCAGAAGTGATTCTATAAATTTTTACTGCTCTGCTGTGGCAGAATTTATATCATTATTTTTCAACTGACAGTAAACGTTTTTTTCTACTGGATTAACCCCCGAAAGGAAAAACTCACTGGTCAGCTTTTGCCATTACTCTGTGTTCATCACGCCATAGAAGTTTCTTAGCCACCTGCGGCGAAACTCAACGGGACCAATATATTCTTACATATATATATCTATAAAATCCCGAGGACAGTACCATCCCATAGAACCATTGAGAAAAAAAAAGACACTAAGGCTTCGACTTTTCAGCGACTACGGGAAATATAGCTGAACGCAAAACCCGCTAGTCTGGGGCTGAAAGAGGAAGAAAAAGACTCATAATATTTTGAGTACTTGTTAGATGTTTTTTAATTTTTTTTTTTTCATGGAATGCCGGCTTCAACGATCGGTAAGTGTGAATGGTGTGGCCACTGTGAGCGTGTATTGAATGATTACAAAATTAGATAACCTTAAATTATCTTTATTTTTTTTGACTTGGTAAACATCAGTATACTTGATTTTCTTGTTATTTTTTCTCAGGGGGGTTGTTTACTTTTCTTTTTCCCCCTCCCTTAATCAGCTTAGTCAAGGGATAACATTGAGAATAATAGGAATCTGTTCCTATACCCCATACGGATTATCGTATACCTCATCAGTTAAAATTAAATCTCTCTTTGGATTAATTATCTCTCTGAAGAAATTGTCTTTGGATTGGGCTTTCCTATACAAGAGGGGAGGGCCTATTGAGATACTATTTTTCCTTTCTCCCCCCCCCTTCCCCCACCCCACTTGTCTGTAACTATTAATTTTTTGAATGTACATGATTGATGTTGTGATTTTGGTTTAATGATAATAAACCCCATAAACCTTTAATTACTGTGTCGGTTGACCCATTACCCCATATCTGTTATACGTAGTTTGTATTCACGTTGTGCGTTTGTATCACCAAATTGGTGTGTGTACATGTGTGTAGGGTAACTGGGAAAATTGTTTAGCCAGGAGAGTAAGGAGTCTGCAGGTAAATAAATGTCGTAAGATAGGCTGAATTGGAGAAATTACACGATTCAGATACTGTCCTTCCTCTTACCCCAGCACCCTTGTGAATCAACTATCTATTTCTTATCCCTTACTATCACAGAGTTTTCACTATCATCCTCCACTCAGACGGGACCACTATTTCTAAGACCTATCTCAGTAAAATTTACGACAGTTGCCGTGGGAAATATACGGAATTCAAAATAAATCAAGTCCAGCAGACACAAAAAGAATCTTAAACTCAAATATTAAGTCATTCTTATTGTGTGGTTCTCTAGCAACGAGAAAAACAAAAACAATATTGAAGAAGTTACAGCATTCATAAATAGGTGCGTGCGTAGAATAAAAGGATTGAAAAGGTAAGACATGACCTCTAATCGGGAACTGACGACAGGAAGCCTACAAGTGCCCATGGAATGAGAAGAAAACGCTGGAGATTGCCTGTCCTAGTTGGCAGGGAGGAAAGTGTGATTAGCTTCTGGAGCTAGACGGTGGTGCCGTTCATAAGGTCCTAGGTTCGATTCTCTGATAAGCCTCTCACCCTGTTGTTTTTCTGTTGTCTAGATTTCTATTTCTTTATTTCTCACGAGTGCCTGAAACATACTTTTATGAGTGTCATCATCATTCCTTTTCGTTCCCTGTGGAACATTGGCAGAAACAGTTGCTCTCCATCGATTTATATTCTGGTCTGTCTTTTTCAGCTGTACCCAAGTCATTCCAATTTCCCTAGCCTCCTCTTCAACAGTTCTTCTCCAAGTTCTCTTTGGCCTCCCCACTCTTCTTTTCCCCTGTGGGTTCCAGTCAAGGGCAACTCTGACTATGCTTGATTTTTCTCTTCTGAGTGTATGTCCTATCCATCCCCACTTTCTTACCTTAAGTTCTATTGGTTTTGGCTGTTGTCCGCATCTTTTCCTTAGCTCTATATTTGTTATTACATCTGGCCATCTTATTCGGAGGATCCGTCGGAGACATCTATTTACAAATGTCTGTAGCTTGAGTGTGATATGTATTTATCTACTATATTTCATGTCTTTCTCTCCTGTTTGTGATAGAGGCTGATGAAGGGCACATCCCGAAACGTCCAGTGTTGTGATTGTATCGTTCTATTGTAAAAACCGATTCAAAACTGCTTAAACACTCAGGTAGAATGAGCTTCGTAAATGAAATGACAATGTCTCTCATTTTTTCTCCTTTATTCTTCGTTATCTTTTCTTTATTTTGTTTCCTTTAACCCTTTGTTGGTGGATAAGAGAATACAATTGGGAATGTTCATTGCCTGAGCTTGTATACTACTTAGCTGACGGTGTTCGGTCAATAGGCGTCTGCTTCAGTAGCTGTTGGTTTCCACAGGTGCTTTGGGCTGGTCCTTCTCTTCAGACGTCAAATATGGTGGCAGTAGCACGTCTCTTGCAGCAAGACCGTGGCAATTACTAAAGTTGCAAGCGTCTTCTAGACTCGTCTGGTTAGGTGTCTAGCGTCGACTGCTGGCAACTTGTACCACAAACTGAGAGGAAACAAATGCCTCTTGTTAAGTATTGGGTCACCTGTTATTTTCAAATGTGTCTTGTCAAAAATCTGGCTCTTTTTGTCAACTTATTATGAGCTCCTTTCACATGTACTATATGTAAGAGTGAATACTGTCGGTATACTGAACGTGAGAGCAGAGAATATGTAATACGATCATATACCATTAATGGACAGAGTCGAGTGGCAGAGTGGTTAGAGAGCTTGCTTCTCGAGGCAAAGTACCTGGGTTCCAAACTTGGTAGTTTTATGATTTTTAGTGTACCCAGCATATAAATGGGTACCTGACTCTGCTTCTTGAGTTACGGAAGGCTAAGGTTGCGAAGAAGGAAACCTGTTACCCCCACCTCATAAAAGTTGGATTGGTTAGTTTCTTAACAAAATGGGAGGAGAGCGGACTATCATCAAATGATCTTAATTTGCCTCCGCTCATCCACCATCTTGGTCTGCTCTGTTCAACCTAATTGTCGTTTGTAATTAGGGTATGCTGTGCCATTTTATTGACAATTCTGTGATATATTCAAATACATATTGTCATGTACAATTTATTGCTATTGGTAATGATAATTTACATTAGGATTTGTTGTTGCTTAAATCTTGCATAGACATAAAAAGAGGTATCAGACAAGGTTGTGTGCTGCCCCCTTGCCTATTTAATCTATACACCGAAAATTTCTTCAAACAGATACAGGAAATACCAGGACTGAACATCAGTGGAAGGTCAATAAACAACCTAAGATATGCAGATGATACCGTGTTGTTAGCTGAAAGCGAACAGGAGTTACAAGAAATAGTGTAGCAAGTGAACAGTATAAGTCATGAATATGGGTTGGACATTAATATTGAGAAAACAAAAACTATGATAATTAGCAAAACAGATGATACGCCCACATTAAAGATAAGCATAAATGGGAAAATCCTGGAACAAGTCAAGAGCTACTTATATCTTGGTCATATAATAACAGAAGGTAGCAGATGTGAAACAGAAATCAAGAAGAGAATAGGAATAGCCAAAGCTACATTCAACAACATGAAACACATACTGACATCTAAACAGTTATCTCACAAATTAAAACTGAGAATCATAAAGTGTTATATATATTCTGCATTACTTTATGATGTAGATACATGGACGATGAATAAGCAATTGGAAGAAAGAATTGAGCCTCTTGAAATGTGGATATATAGAAGAATGGGGGCGTATCTCACGGAAAGAGAAGAAAACAAATAAGGAGGTTCTAGAAAATATGGGTATGAAAAGAGAACTAATGAGGGAGATCAAAGTTCGGCAGCCAAAATACTTTGTCTACATAAAAAAGGCATAACACCTTGCAGAAGACCATAATAGAAGGGGGAATTGAAGGCAAAGTTGCAAGGGGAAGACAGCGCTATAAGTGGGAAGATAACATCAAGAGATGGACAGGAAAGAGTTTATCAGAATGCACCACCAAGACAAGAGACAGAAGACGCTGGAGATCCATTACAGCCAACCTTCGTTGTGGAGATGGCAGCTGATGATGATGATGATAAAATCTTGTATTACGTAACTGTTTTCATTACCCTATGATTAGTTAATTTTGGTTTGTTTTTCTGGGGTTATCTTTAATATGTTGTTTCTTTTGGTTCATGGTGGGCTTGTTTCTGGTTCTTCTTCTTTGATCCTTAGCCGCCGACTGTCATCGCAATCAGTGGCCATCACGCTTGGTGGCGTCTTGTAGAGCAGCAACAAACTGCTTCCACTTTGGTCGGTCGTCGGCCATCCTTCGTGCAGTGCTCCAGCTCTAGTTCATTCTTTACATCTCAGCCTCCACGGTTCTCCACCAAGTTGTTTTTGGTCGGTCTCTCCTTCGCTTTCCTTCAGGGGACCATAGCACAGCTGTTCTTGTGATTCTTTCAGGGTCTCTTCTGAAGACGTGGCCAACCCAACATCAACGTCTGCCAGCTATGATTGTGTGCATGTCCTCTTGGTTGTTCCGATTAAGCAGTTCTTGAATGGTGATAGTATTCGGCCAAAAAAGATTTGCTCTGTCATGTGAAAGAATAGAATATGACAGCCTAGACAAAGCCCGTCTAATTTAAACAGTTGGAAGGTGCCAGACCAATTTGACGACCACGAAGAAGATAGAACTGACAAGATTTGCGAACAGAGAACTAGCGAGAAAGGCGGCTGAAAAAAAAGGAGAAAAAACAATTAAAGTAGTGCATACGGGAACAGAGCTTCAGTAATTCGAAGACTTCAACATTTGACAAACATACAAACATAGGCACACACAAACATGTGTCTGATAATAGTAGCTCCTTCAAAGTCTTACAAGTGTGGGGCTGAAAGGTAAAGGTGAAGGTATTCCGATATCAGATACAGCCGTAGGGGAGTGAAGTGTTAGAGACTTCAATACACTAGGTCCAGTTTCGAGAGGTGGAGTGGCCAGTTACCTTCCTTTCTGCCATTGCCTTCGCCATCTCATGAGCAGATTCATGTACCCATTCACAGCTGAGTAGACTGTAACGTGACGAAACCGTGTTTCTATTATGTTACTATTCTTATCTTCTATTTCTTTTTCTTTTGTTTTCTGTATCTGTCTACATTTCTTGTCTTTGTCTCCAGTTTGCAACCGTGGTTGACGAAGGGTTAAACCCGAAAAGTCCCGTGTTTTGATTGTATCGTTCTATTATAACGCTGACTCAACACAAGTTTTCGTGCATTTTTGTTTTGCTCCATAGAGATTACCCATACTGGCACTAGTGTCTGATGTGACAAAACGGGGCGGCCCCTATCGATCTTTGTTTCTCTCCTAAAGTATCGGCACATTTGTGGTACTGATTTTTATTATTTGCTCTCAATTGTCGCACTTTTCTTTCTTTCTTTCTTTCTGTTCTGCTTGTGTGGCAAATATTTTGTAGGTGCAATCATTTGTTGACACTCCTCTGTTTGATGTCACCTGTTTGTTACCCGGTCATCCTAGCTTGCAGTGAGCAAGTGAGATAAAATAGTTTCCGGCGTGTTTAGACTAAACCGCTGATAAGACGACTCGTTTGTTAACCCAGATGGGCAAACACGGAGTTTTTGCGTACGCATACGACAGATAACGAGATTACTGTCTGTGTAACACATGTGGTGCGACAAGTGTGACATAATCGCTTCTGGGCCGACTTGTTATGACAACATTACTTTTTAATAAAGTAATAAGTATTACAGCTTACCCATGTTGTCATGTGTGTCTACCAATCTGCCTGTGAGAGAGTTTGCAAGGCATCAGATGTCCATATATGGTAATACGTGACCTTTGCAAGCACGCACCTTATTTCACGTGGGACTATTTTGAAAATATCACACCCTATTGCATGACTTGAAATTATTGGATCTTTCTCATTAGATTCATAACAACAATACGTGGGAAGATGGGAATATAGTCTGCCCATTTCGCAGTTTTATTTCACTGTGAATTTCACGCTAGCCAAGACAACATCAGACCTCGCCAGAGTGAGGACTAGACTCATAATTCCTTTTGTTAACTGGACCTTTTATTGGAGAACCAAATAAGACTTACAAAGCACAGGAAATCTCTACATTTTAATAAGGAACACCGGGACGAGGAAACTGAAGAAACACACGAAGTCAGAGAGGGAATGTATTGTAAAATTAAAGACATCGCAGACGCGTGTAAGAGAACGATTCGTCTCTTTTATTCATCTGAGTAACAAGTCTGTAGCCAAGATTGGCGTAAGTTGTGATTTACATTTCATATTTTATTACTAACATGTGAACTAACATATATATGTATATATTACCATGTGAAGTTTAATGTGTGAAACTCGCTATTGGGTGTCAAAGTCATTTGAGGCTGGCAACCTCAGTATCTAGAATGATGATTCATGAACCACCACTGCACGGGCTTGTGATTGCTTTATTGATAGTTTCGTAAAGAACATTAAAAAGCATAAAGTAGTTCCATGTTCCCTTTGGGCAGGGAGGGAAAGATGAAAGAAATGATGTACATTCTAAGAATAATACTTACAGTTTCAAAGCTTTACACTCAGTGTAAATGTAAACGGAAAAACATGTTCATGTTAAAATTAATAGAAGTTTCAAACTTTTCAACCAGTGTAAATATAAAGGAAACATAAATGAATTTATATTAAGAACATTCTATTACCAGTTATTTGTGGTACTAGCAGAAAGTAATATCTCTGGAACCAAGCGAAGGTAGAAATGGACTGACGTTGTGTGAGGCGCCATCATAAGAGGGTCTTATAGACAGACGCAGAACCATCTTGGCCGCTACTCCTTGACGATCTGGGAACGTGCGGCGCCTGAACTTTGACCAGAGACGAGCGCAAGCAGAGTGAAAAGAACCAACTCATAAGGAGTATTAGAATCATCACTGGCAGCTAAGTTAACCTATATGCTGCCACTAGAACCTCTTATCAAAAACCATCACCCGAGTGGTGAAAACCTTATTTTGTAATTAACTATTATTCCTGTCTTTTAAACTGTTAAACTTAAAGTGATTATTAAATTTTGTTATTTGTAATGTTACAAATTTAACTTCGATTTTACATTTTAAATGTACTACATGTTTGTCTCAGTCAAAGTTACTAAACACCCACTCTAAACAGAGCTATATTATAATAATAATTCCAGTGAGTAAATCGGGGGGGGGGGGGGGGGGGGGGGAGGGGGGCTTAACGATCTAGAATAAACCATTGCTTAAATTCTTCATAAAAGGTGTCAGCAGTTTACAGAATTAATGTGCGCAGCAACAGTCAGCAATTTTTTTGCTTATCTGAATATCTTATGAAGACTCCCATGTGATAGAAGCTTTACTACTCTTCTATCGACATTTCTGCCAAGAGTAATCTTGTGTAAAGATAGACTCCATTGAAGCCTATAATAGATACTCTTGAGTTTTGGCCACTGTTAGACCACTACTGCAAAGCAGGGTAGGCAAAACCGTCACAACGGCAGATTCTAGAATTAACGCGTTCAGCCAAAGCAGCATTGTTTTCGCTTATCTGAATATCTTGTGATTCACCCTTGAGATAGAAGTGTCATTACCCTTCTATTTACAAATCTGCGAAGAGTAATCTTGAGCAAAGGTAGTCACATTTGAAGACCCACTTCAAGTACTCTTGAATTTTAGCCACTATTGGACAACTACTGCAAAGCAGGGGAGGAAATACCGTCACATATTTATAAAATCAATATACACCTACTTAGCATGTGTTCTGACAAATGACTTTTACATATTTAGATTCTGGGGAATATAAATTATTTGAATACAGAATAATCCATATTTTCATGTTTGGGCTGTTTTGACTTAAAATGTTTTCCTCCCCTTAAATCAGAAACTGCAAGAATAGTCTTTCTCTGTATATATATATACGTTCCAAAGGTTGTTATAGCCGGGAGTTGTAGTGAGGATAAGCTCACACTGCAGATAAATGTTTCTATTGCACGCGCCTCAAATAGCCTCTGACAACCAAGCCCAGCTCCCAGCCTTCATGTGTGGCTCAATATTCCAGGCGGAACTGTTCCTTCTGATGAGAGAAGGGGCGAAGCCGAGTCACTGGCGCCT